>JAEOAD010000035.1:3100000-3375000 GCA_036365145.1 Orientallactaga sibirica
GACAGGGAGGAGGACAATGGAACCTTTACTATGAATGTAAAATCAAAATAATATAAATAAAAAAATATATATATTAAAAAAAAAAAAGATCAAAGCCTCTGAAACAGCTGGCAGTCAAGATAGCACATGCTTCCATTTCAGCACAGGGGCAGGGGACAATTGAGGAGGCCCCGTGGCCCCAAAATAGTTAAAATGGCAGTGCCTTAAAATAGCAACACACAGCAACATTAGGTGGGGCATGAACCTGAAGAGTCATTCACACACGATGAAAGAGGAGGCTCCTCTTACCGTTCTGAACATGTGCATTAACAATGTGCTTCAAGTGCTCTATGGACCGAACCAAAAAACGTGCTTCCTTAGACAAAAGGAGAGAGGAGAGGCTATTTAATACCAATGAAGACTCCTTAAACGCCTGCATAAAGCTAGTTAACAACTTAGCGAAGGCCAGGGGATCACAAGTTCAAAATCACTTGGGCTATGTAGCATTAACTGCTAAGTGTCTACTATGCATTTTTAGAACAAGTGCTGAACTGTTTACTTCTCCTTTCCCCCAATTCCTCCTTCTTCCTTCCCTTACCTCTTTCCCTCCTTTTTTTTTTTTTTTTGGTTTTTTTTTTCGAGGTAGGGTCTCACTGGCTCAGGCTGACCTGGAATTCACTTTGCAGGCTCAGGGTGGCCTCGAACTCTCCGCGATCCTCCTACCTCTGACTCCCAAGTGCTGGGATTAAAGGCGTGCGCCACCACGCCCAGCTCCCTCCCTCTTTTTGTACACAAATATGCGTGGTGTGTTATGTATGGTGTACACACATGTGCAAGCTGATGTGCACTCTCCATGTGTATACATGGGTGCCCTTTTCCTCCTCGCTTGTCTGTATACTTCTTTGAGAGAGGGTCTCTTCTGAGCTGCTCTTGGTCAGCAAGCTCCAGACTCTTCAATCTCAGCCCTGTGAACTAGGGTTACAGTGGTGCATGACCATTATGACCTTCATCTACCTTGGATTCTGCGAAGTGGTGGCCTCTGCCTGAGGCCCTCATGTTTAAGTGGCAAAAGCTCTTAACCCTCGAGCTATCTCCCAACCCAGTATTTTTTTGAGATAAGGTCTTATTTTGCTGTCCAGGCTGGTAAAGAACACAGATTTTCCCCTATTTAAAGCCAGTGTGTTTTCCTCTACTCTCTAGTAAACTGTGCCATGTACAGTTTTCATTTTCTTCTGAATGTTTGCATGAGATGGCACCTATGTAACAGAATATTCAGCATTTTGGTAGAAGCCACAATAAAGATCCGGATGCCAGCCTAGTGTCTGATCCAGTTAGTTTCTTCTCTCAAATTTGGTTGCGAGGAGCAAGCACAGAGCCGTCATGTGTACAGGGCTGGTCCTGTACAGTGTTAGCTTTGTGGATCTCAACATTGTGATCAGGCCATTTCCCCCTGAACATTCATGGTCTAGAAGCACCCTAGGGAGCAGATCCAAGACTGGCTCTGGATTCCCCTGAACTGCTGGCCTGCATCTGGGTCACTGAATCTATTACAATGCCCTGTCCACCTTTATCGAAGGTGCCAATCCCTCAGGACTGACACCAAGACAAGAGGTAATCTGGCAGGGACTCCTCTGCTAGTCAGTCCTTCACCTGGACCTCCTTCGTGAGCCTCTGGTCAGTATTCAAAACGCTAATGTGGTGGCCTTTCTATCAGGTTGCAGGTTTGTAGAAATATCACAGATGAATTAAGTTACATCAATACAATAAAACATCCTCCTTTCCCTTGAAGAGGTTCTTTAGCATGTGATTATATTATAGGTTAAAGGAACATACCATAAGTTGATTTAAACAGGAAACATTTTTGACCAATTAAACCTTAACCAAAAATTGTAGTCAAGACAAGGGAATATTCTTTTCTCCTCTGTTTTCTGTGGAGACAGAGTTTCATGAAGTCCAGGCTGGCTATGTAGCTGAGGATGACCTTGAATGTCATCTACCTCCAGAGCCAGGATTATGGGCAACACGACCAGCCTGTTTGTGCAGTGTGCTGATCCAATTCAGGGCTTTGTGCGTGTGAGGCAGACACTCTACCAGCTGAGCCACACGCCCAGCAAGAGAAACCTCAAATCAGCCTCTTCCGCTGACTCACCAAAGCCTGAGTTCTACTCATCATTAAGATGACTTAAATAGCAACACTTTTCCAGCTAAGGATAAAACAGTGTTAAAACAAGAATGGGGACATAATAATTTTGAAAATCTGAATTATAGACTCAAGTCTAAGAAAGTGACATTTAAGAAATAGGTCAGGAGCCTCTGTAGTACACACCCGCAGTGCCAGCTACTCAGGAGGTTAGGCAAGAGGATTGCAAGCTCAGAGTCAGCTTGAGCAACTTAGCAAGACTCGGTCTCAAAGTAATCAAAATAAAAAAAAGGGCTGGAGATATATAGCTCAGTGACAGAGTCCTTGGCTAGCATGCACGAGGTCACAGGTTTAGTCCCTAGTACCACGTACACACAAAGCAAATGTATGAAAAATACCTACAGTTATATCAGTACAGAAACAACTCAGTAGGAAGAAAGCAAATGCTTAAAATAAGTTATGTGATATTCCCACATGTGCAGAGCATGAGTTTGGACACAACTCTAAGAAAGAGGCCCTAAGACTCTTACCTCAGGGTCTTTATTCCACTGGACAACATACTCCCAGCAGCAATGTGCATGCAGTACATCGAGCTCAAGGCTACAAGGAAACTGTTCATAGGCTAAATGCAGCAGGTCTGAAAGGCAGAAGAGACGGTTAGGCTGTTCTTCTACTAATGAAAGCTCAGCCACAGCTCTTCACTCTGGGTTTCACCATTCTCATTATTTGTATGTCACCTGGTATGGCTCCCAAGTCTGTCTCCACCTCTGACACATCAGGAAAACTTCTGGCAATACCTTCTTTGGGTACATCTGGATTTTCTACATCTTTTTCTTTATTGGCCAGTTTTAACAGTTCAGGGCTGAGGTCCTGTTTAAATATCCACTTGGCTACACTGTCTGCAATGCCACCTGCAGGACAGAGAAAAGGGAATAAACACTGGTAAAGCCTGAGCGGCAAGGTTTGATCATGGAGCCGATACAGCTTGTGACGGACATTTCCTGAGGAAGAAACCTCTGTACCACATTCGCTGCTGAGCCTGAAGAGAAAGCCATGAGACTTACTGCAGCATCACTACTTACCACACCACTCAACTAAACAAGGCAAGGGAGGCACTCGTGGGCTTTGTCAGGGCTGGCCAGTACCTGGATTATGGACGTGAGAACCTCCACTCTGGGTTTATGCAGTTCTGGAGATTGAGCCAGGGGTTCATATATGTTAAGCAATCACACTATCAACTGATCTATACCTCTAACCCTGCATTTTTTTTTTTTTGTGGGGGGTAGTTTTAAGGTAGGGGGTTCGAACTTACTGCAAGCCCAGGCTGATCTGGGATTAAAGGTTGCGCCACCATGTAGTTTCATTAGGTTTGTGGATTCGAACTCACAGGTTGTGATCACTATGTAGTTTCAGGGTGGCCTCGAACTCACAGTGATCCTCTACCTCCGCCTCCCAAGTGCTGGGATTAAAGGTGTGCGCCACCATGCCCGGCTCCCTGCATTACTTTTTTTCCTTTTGTTTTTCAAAGTAGGGTTTCACTCTGGTCCAGGCTGACCTGGAATTAACTATGCAGTCTCAGGGTGGCATTGAACTCACAGTGATCCTCTACCTCTGCCTCCCGAGTGCTGGGATTAAAGGCGTGCATCACCACGCCCAGCTGCTACTCTCACTTTTGGTTAGAGAACTTCTCTTTTCAGATGGCAGTGACCTTGGGATGACTCAGAAGGCACCATGGTGCTGAGAAGAAGTGACAGAGGAGTGCTCAGCACTGAAATATCTCCTATCAGGCCAGGCCCTAAGTGATTTTTTTTTTTTTTTTTTAAATATTTTTTTATTGACAACGTCTATATTTACATACAAAAAACGTGTATTTCCCTCCCTTCCCCATTCCCCTTTAGAACTCCAATCTCCACTGTATCTCCTCCCTCTCTCTATTAGTCTCTCTTTTAATTTGAAGTCATCATCTTTTTCTTCTATTATGAGGGTATTGCAAGGGTATTGCTAGGCCTAAGTGAATTCTTTATGGGTAAAATCTAGCCATAATTTATCAGAAACACAAAACTATCCCTTGTTTTACTCATCAATAGGGTACAACAAAATTTTAAGTGCAAGCTAAAAAATGCTCAAGATGTGTAAATAATCCTGCTTATTATGTACAGCAAATTATTCATTAAAAATAATGTCCAAAGCTGGGTGTGGTGGCGCACATCTTTAATCCCAGCACTCAGGAGGCAGAGACAGGAGGATCACCATGAGTTCAAGGCCACCCTGAGACTACATAGTTAGTTCTAGGTCAGCCTGGGCTAGCATGAAACCCTACCTCAAACCCTAACCCCCCCCAAAAAAGTACAAAATCTTTTATCTTGCTCTTATGTGTGTATGTGGGGGGGGGTAGGGAAGCGAAATCATGCTATACTGCTCAGGCAGGTCTAGAACTTGTTACCTTAAGCTGTCCTCCCCCATCAGCTTCCCGAGTAGCAGGGACTAATACACATGTGCCACTGTGCCCAGCTTCTCTCCTGTCTTATCAAATGAAAACATTTTTCCACACAAAGAATGCTACACAGAACAATCACAAGCACCAGTCAAACAAAGAGGAGCAGCACTGGGTTGGTCGGGTTGGCCTGTCTATTTGTTTATGTTTCACTTCTAAATCCTTTAGAGTTCTTGTTCCAGAATGAAGCTCCTGATCTTACTTCACAGGGTAACAGTAAAGCAGCGTTCTTAAACTTTCATTACATACAATATGGTGTCTAGTGAGTTTGCAACTTAAAAATTACTGAAATTCTTAAAAATATTAGAAAGCAAGTTAATTAAATAAAAAATTATAAATATATGGCGATTTATCAATCTAGGAATATCATCATTATAGAATCAAGTGCCTAATGGAGCACTCTGGTTAGAATGAGCACCCAGAGGTAATTTAAAAGCAAGGTGCTTACACCCTTGCAAAGTGTCAGCACAGGAGCCTTAACGACTGTAAGACAGTAGAAAGCCACACACCAGAAAAAGAGACCCCTACTGCACTGTACTTACACCTCAGAAAAGAGAACCCCTACTGCAAACTCTACTTACATGCTGAAGCTACAGCAATGTCCATTCTTCAGATAGCACTTGCTATTTTCACAAAGTAGAGAGCAACAGGCTGGGGAGGGTGTGGGACAGCAGAGGGATGGGGAGAAGATGGTGCCAGGTACCATGGTGGAGTTGGATAGAAGAAATAACACATACTGTTCTGTAGCACAGTAGGAAACTGGTTGACAGCAATTAATTGCATATTTCAGAATAACTAGCAGGGAGGACTTTAAATGTTCTCAACGCAAACTGATCAATATCTGAGGTTGTAGGTATGTACAGTAAAATGTCACAATGTATCCAGTAAGTACATGTGATTATTATGTGCAATGAAACATAAAATATGTGTTTAAGCCGGGGGTGGTGGCACATGCCTTCAATCCCAGCCCTGGGAGGCTGATGTAGGAGGATCACTGTTGAGTTTGAGGCAGCCTGAAACTACATAGTGAATTCCAGGTCAGCCTGGGCCAGAGCAAGGGCCTACCCAGGAAAACCAAAACAAAATAACAAAAAAAACACACACAAAAAAAAAAAAAAAAAAAAAAAAAAAAAAAAGGAAGAGGAGAAAAATGATGGTTTCTTGAAGGGGGGAACACTTGGCTAGACTTTGAGTAAAATTCAGATGTTTAGGTGGGTGAGGTGGGAAAATGGAAGAAGAACTCAGATCAAAACCTTGAAGACCCACAGATACTTCATTTGGCAAAATTCTAGTTATTTGAAAACAAACAGAACAAAACCACACAATGAGCCAGGCATGGTGGCACATGTCTTTAATCCCAGCACTTGGAGGCTGAGGTACGAGGATCACTGTGAGTTCGAGGCCACCCTGAGACTAGAGTTAATTCCAGGTCAGCCTGGGCCAGAGTGAGACCCTACCTCAAAAAACCAAAACACCTCACAATGCAAAACTGTAGATGCAAAGCTGGACACAGGCAAGGGTGCATGCCTACATTCTCTGCACTTGGGAGGCTGAGGTAGGAGGGTCCTGAGTTCAAGGCCAGCCTTGACTACAAAGCCACACCGTATGTGGAATGCAACAAGACAAACATGTATACATAAAATAATATATATGTAAAAGATCAAAAGAACCTCAGCTAACCTTTTCCTCCTTCTAACAATTTCTTGACAGAGAGCCTGGGCAGAGGCTCGGCCTGCGGCGAGGACACTTTGGAGGCTCCAGTGCTGCTCCTGTTGTGAAGCAGAGTCTGAAGTATGAGGCAATCTTCCAGCTGCTTCAGCAAGAGTTTCCAGTACTCAGTGTCCAGAGAAAGGGCCTCCCAAGAGTCAGTGAGTGCTTCAGCATCAGCACCAATAGCTGTTTGGGAAAACTAAGAGAACGTGTTCCAGTGATATTCTGGGGGGAAAAATGTTTTTTTTTTTTTTTTTTTTTTTTTTTTTTTTGTTTTTTTTGGTCATGTTGAGGATTGAAATCAGGCTCTCCAATATGCTTAGCAAGAGCTCCATTCCTGAGCCACACCCCAGTGCCCTGGCAAAGACCTTAAATACATACTACCTTACATAAGCTTTTACCCAGAAGGCAGATGAATGGTCAAGAGACATCACAGAACAACACACAGACAGTTTGACAATTCTTACTCACTGATGGGTGAGCCTGGACACACAATGCACATTTAGAAGAATCATAACCCAGGTTCAATCAGGATACATTTCAAAAGTACTCTGGAATTTCTTGCCAAGCGCCACAGTTTTTTTGTTGTTGTTTATTTGTTTTGAAATAGGGTCTCACTCTAGCACAGGCTGACCTGGAACTCATTCTGTAGCCCCAGGCTGGCCCCTAACTGATAATGATGCCAAGAGTGTGCAAAAACAAACGTGGCTCACCACAGCCATTGCTCTAGGTGCCAGCCAGGTGCCAGCCTGGTGAACTTATACACCTCATCACAAACTTAATACACCTGCACCGTCCCCTCTCTCCATCCTTGTAAACACCTACACCTGCACCGTCCTCTCTCCATCCTTGTAAACTTAATACACCTGCACCGTCCTCTCTCCATCCTTGTAAACTTAATACACCTGCACCGTCCTCTCTCCACCCGTGTAAACTTAATACACCTGCACTGTCCTCTCTCCACCCGTGTAAACTTAATACACCTGCACCATCCTCTCTCCATCCTTGTAAACTTAATACACCTGCACTGTCCTCTCTCCATCAGTGGAGGCATCTCCTGGTGGCCCTGTTAAGAATTTAGTCCATAAACACCGAACTCACAATGTTCAATGAATCTCTACAGATCTATTCAGGTATCTCTCCAAATTAATTTAAGTTTCCTCTAGGAAAAAAACATTTCGCCCACCAGGAAATGAAGAAAATGTGAGTCTGTTTTTCTTCTTCTTCTTAATATAATTGAGTCCTCAAAAGAAGAGAAAAACAAAACAAAACAAAACCATAAGTGTGTACTATATTGCTAGTGTAACTGGAGGTACAGGAATGGACAATTACAGAACCCCAGAACTGGAAGTCACCTGAGAAGTGACTCAGTCTAACTCTGACCTCCTGGATGAGAAAACTATAGCTGGGAGACTCCCTGTGAGTCACTCCCCATGGATCACCAGCTACTTCCCATCCTTATACCTTTCACATTCTACATGCCCCAGCTCACTGCAGACAATGTAACCCAGCAAAGGAAAAGCGTCTCCTCAGCCACATGGACTGGCACAGGGCACAGCTGCCCCTCTGCCCACTTACTCTCTTCTCTGTTATGTTGTTAGATATCTGTGCAGCAATGGAATGCCCAACGTGTGCAGAGAGCAGAGCAGCTCCATTGTTTTCTGACTGAATACAGGCCATACGCATCTGCTGCCACCAAGGGGACACAGACTGGGAATCCCAGGCCTCATCAATGGCTACTGCAGGGAGAGGGAGAAAAACAAAAGGTCATGTCTTAAGATTTTTGATTCTATTTGTGTGTGGGGGTGGGGGAGAGAATTAATCATTTATGTGGAAAACTAAATCCTAAAAAGCTATGCCTCTACATTTCTGAATATACTAGAAATTTAGTCTCATAATCTATTTTTTTAAGAATATTTATATTCTATTTATACTGTTAGTCATGTTGTTTCTGAATAATAAATTCTTGTTTGGAATATGTCATCATCACTGAAAAACACTACTGAATATTTTATTTAATTATAATAAATACCAAATAAATAATACCAATAAAATACCAAATACTAAATAAATAAAACCAAAATAAGCAAAGCACTAGTTCCACTAGAGACTACTTTCACATCCTATTATATTTTATAATGACACGAACCATCTAATTTCATAAATTAAAGCAGACTATAAATGTATATAACATGAAAGTGTCTCTGTAGCGAAATGTTCTGCAGAGCTGGGGATGGACCCAGGCACTTTACCACTGAGCCCCAGTGAGGTATTTTGTATACTCTAGTCTCCTTGTGGTAAGAGAAACAATCCTTTCTTTCTGTGGCATGTAATACAGGACATTGTTTCAAGAGCAATCCTGGGAAGCCTACCTTTCATCTTGCTCAGAAGGGATAGCATGGTATGAAGGCAGCAGACAGACTGTGGTTTATCTAAAATATCCTTCTCCTTTGAAAGCCAAACACTCAGGAGCAGAGACTGAAATAAAATTTAAATCTTTTTTAATCTAAAAAAATATTTAACATGGGCAAAATTTCACACTTTCCTAGGCAGCACATGTATGCCCATGGATGAAGTGGCCTGTCAGGTAGGGTGCTTGTTGTATATGCAATATAGGTCAGACTGTCCACCTAAGAGATATGAACCATCTGCTCAGTACCTAAATCTTTCCAAGTCTATATCTTCTTTAGGCTACACATTGCTTTTCAATCCAAACCTCTGGTAAGGAGCACACAGCTATGAAGAACACGGCTGAGCGGATATGTCTACATGAGTGAGGTGCCTGGCTAAAGGTCTGGCAGGAGGCACAGGGAGCATAGGACTATGGACCTTGCTTTTGCCGTGGCCAAAGATACCAGGGATATGGAAGAGGCAAAAATGTAGATAAAAATATCTTACTCCCATTCTAAAATCCCTAACAAGTTATCAAAAACACACTTTATACAAACGTACCTTGGTTGACACGACTGACTCTCAGGATTTAAGTTTATGAAATTATTTTGGTATGTGTACGCATGTATGCGTTTATAAGTGTATGGATGGATACATGTGTGGAGCTCAGAGGACAACCTTGGTGGTTGGTCCTCTCCCTCTCCCTTCTTTGAGACAGAATCTCTTGTTCTGCTTTGGGACATGCAGTTTACTGGACTATAGATTTCCAGATTCTTCTGGCTCTGCTTTCCACTGCCATTGCTATGGTGGGATTACAGCTGTATGTGCCACTTTGCATCTGGTTTCACCTGGGTGTTGGGGATCAACACTGGGTCAGTTGGCTTTAAGTGTCTTTGATAAGCCATCTCCCCAGCCCTAAGTTTACAACATTTTAAAGGTTTGTAATAATTGTTAACAGATAACTCTGAGGTGGATGCACTTTAATGTTCTGGTATCTGTGGAATACCTTGGTTGCTTGTAAAACTGCACTACCTTTATGTGAGAAAGCTCTAAAATAAAAGACTTTCAGTTTAAATGTATTAGTTACAAGTAATTTTCAAAATTGAGGCAGGTAAGGAGCTGAAGAAGCATATGAAGGAAATGACGCAACGCCCTGTACGGCATGCTAACATATTTACTCTAACACTCAGGAAAATGTTGGTAAGGATTCTACACAGCTTTACGAGAACTTTGCTTTGTTCTCTACGATCTCCACTAGTTCTAATGAAACAACTTTACTGATGACCATAACTCACTATAAATGTGTTCATACGTGTCAGACTGCATGCTTATTTTAGGCCAACAGTAGAATATACTTGCTAAAATTTATAGGAAGCCATCAAAATAAAACAATTGTATTTAGGGTTGGAGAGATGGTTTAGCAGTTAAGGCACTTGCCAACAAAGCCTAACCTAGGTTCGACTCCCCAGAACCCATTTAAGCCAGATGTACAAGAGGATGCATATGCACATGTGGCACATGCACACAAGATGGCACATGCATCTGGAGTTCGTTTGCAGTGGTGAAGGCCCTGGCATGCCAATTCTCTCTCTCTCAAAAAAAAAAAGAAAAAAAAAAAAAAGAAAAAGAAAAAAGAAAAAAATTCCTATCTAAATATTCCAAGTTTCTTTGGTCATTTTTCAAAGGCTTCTATGTATGTTCTATGATATGCTAACAACATTTGCAAAGAAGAATAACACCCAGCAAGGAATGCCTTACCAGTAATTGTTGAGGACTGAGTCCAGCAGACTCCAGTGTGTGGCAGAGATCCTCAGTAGAGCTTTCTCCATGTAAGCACTTCCAAAAGAAGAAACTGCCTAGCAAAGCAAGCAAGCAAGCACACACAGCATGTTAACAGCGACTCCTTACCATATGGATAACAATCTTACTGAAATGCAATCTAGAGTTTTCTAGGAGCAAAGCAACATGAGAGGAGACATTAATGGCTCAGTTTTATCTGAGAGCAGAAAGCAAACTATTGCATGTCTTACCAGCACCTTTTTTGGGGGGTTGGGGTGGGTTTCGAGGTAGGGTCTCACTCTAGCCCAGGCTGACCTGGAATTCACTATGCAGTCTCAGGGTAGCCTCAAACTTATGGCAATCCTCCTATCTCTACCTCCCGAGTGCTGGGATTAAAGGTGTGTGCCACAACGCCCAGCTTACCAGCACCTCTTTAGAACTTTATTGATGTCAACTTGTATGACATGTTGGCGGTAATCTAGGATATTTTGTTGACCAAGAATGCATAATGTAATTATTTGGTTAACTTTTTGTTAAATGGAATGAATCACTGAACCACTGAATGCTTCTAGCAGCCTTTCTTCTAGAAGAGAGGCTATAAGGAGTGATGTAGAGTAGAATATGCACCTACCTAAAGCCACGTACTCGTCTTCCCTTAACTTCTTTATGCTGAGCACGTCGTTCTCGTAGTCTAAGTACTCAAGGAATGTCTTCACAGGTAGCATACCATCGGCACCATCAGAAAACCGGACTGTGGGCCTGGTGTTCTCCTGCATGTATTTCTCCAGTAATGACTGAAGCTTAAATAGTTCCTTTTCATCAAGCCTTAGTAACACAGCCAAGTCCTTAAACAAACAGGAAAAAAAAATTTTTGATTGTATCTATGAACCTGCCACAAATGTTAACATCTGAAATTCAAGGCTGTAAAAAAAAAAAAAAAAAAAAAAAAAAAAAAAAGTAAAAATAAGAGTTCTTAAATTAATATGACAGCTATAATGCACTCTGGTTAAAAGTTTACTCTTGGGCAGGAGAGATGACTCAGCAGTTCAGTGTCAGGGATGGGATACTTTCAGTGAGTTGTTGGCCAGGAGGTCACAGATACCCCCAAAACATTATAGGCCATTGCCAAGGCCCTTGTTTTCCCACCAGGAATAGATGGTAAGACAATATTGCTGAAGACTCCACATACTTGGGCTGCAAGGTCACTGAGAAATCCTGCCGGAGCTGAGCTGAAAGCCTCCTCCATGTAGACCAGCTAACAGAAAGCTGGAAAAAGCTATGCTGCATGCAAGTCAATGGGAGAGAGAAAACACCAGTGAAGGTACTCAACATTGAACACCGCAAGCTTTAAATTTGGCCAGCCAGGCCAAATGAGCCAATGGATGCAGTGGCATGTCTGTTATGGGGGAAACCAACTGCTTTCTAATTGGATTGGAGGCCCGTTCCATGGGAGGGAACACATCCCTGATACTGAAAATCTATGATGGGTAGTCATGAGCCCTAAGAATCGCTGAGAGTTCGAGGCCACCCTGAGACTACATAGTGAATTCCCAGGCCAGCCTGAGCTACAGTAAGACCTTACCTCAGACCGCCCCCCAAAAAAAAAAAAAAAAAAAAAAACCAATGTGGCTTAGTCAGTAGAGTGCTTGTTTAGCATGCATACAGCCCTGGGTTTAATCACTAGCACTGCATAAACCAGAGTGGTGATATATGCTTATAATTCCAGTACTATGGAGATGGAGTCAGGAGGTTCAGATGTTCAAGGTCATCTTCTGCTACTTACCAAATTCAAGACCAGCTTGGGCTGGGCCGGAGAGATAGATGGCTTAGCACTTAAGGCACTTGCCTTGCAAAGCCAATGGACCCAGGTTCAATTCCCCAGAACTCATGTAAGCCAGATGTACAAGGGGATACACACATCTGGAGTTCGTCTGCAGTGACTGGAGGCCCTGGAGCACCCATTCTCTCTCTCTAGCTCTCCCTGCCTATTTCTGTATCTCTCTCTCAAATAAATAAATTAAAATAAAATATTTAAAAAAAAGTTTGGGCTATATAAAACCACGCCTCAAAAAATTTAAATAAATCGAAGGTTTCTACTTTAAACCTCAATTAGGTTTCAAATACATGAGATGATTTTTTTTTACTTTCAGATCCATTTTTATTTTCTTTTTTTTCCTCCTCACATATAGAACTCCACACACATTTCTTACAGCTATAGTCACTTGATGTTGGCAAGGTACCATTTTATCCTTATGATTTTGTTGGCATCAAAAAATATGAGATGATTTTTTAAAAATGTTTTTTGCTTGTTTTTGTTTAACAGTTTCTTTGTTGTTGTTGTGGATTTTTTTTGTTTTCTGTTTTTTTGAGGTAGGGTTTCACTCTAGCTCAGGCTAACCTGGAATTCACTATGTATTCTCAGGGTTGCTTCGAACTCATGGTGATCCTTCTACCTCAGCATCCCCAGTGCTGGGATTAAAGATGTGCACCACTGTGCAGGCTTCCAGATGATTTTTTTGGACAGGTATTTATCAGTAACTTGACAAGACATTAAAATCATTTAAGAATCCTCTTTCAGATAAGCAGAGAAAAGAGGCATCAATGCAGTAGAACACAGTAAACACAGGGAAAGAGATGCTGAGAAAATTTACATGCATTTATTAGAAGTACTACTTCTAAAAAAGTATCACTAAAGTGACTGTCACTCCTTTATGTCTTATAGAATAAAAAACAGAATATTTATTGTACGCTTTTTTTTTTTTTCGAGGTAGGGTCTCACTGTAGCCCAGGCTGACCTGGAATTCACTCTGTAGTCTCAGGGTGGCCTCGAACCCACGGCGATCCTCCTACCTCTGCCTCCCGAGTGCTGGGATTAAAAGCGTGCGCCACCACACCCAGCTAAAATATTCTTATATCAAAGTGTTCGTGGTGGCGCACAACTTTAATCCCAGCACTCGGGAGGCAGAGGTAGGAGGATCGCCGTGGGTTCGAGGCCACCCTGAGACTACAGAGTGAATTCCAGGTCAGCCTGGACCCTAGCTCACAAAACCAAAAAAAAAAAAAAAAAAAGAATATTTTAGAAATGCATTTCATTATGTAGTACACAAAAGAGCAAGTGACACTGATTTACTAAGAACACAGAAAAAGTGACTATTGGGTGCCTTCTTCTATCACTCGTCCCCATGGCTTCTTGAGATGGAGCCCCTCACTGAACTTGGAGGTGCCATTTTCAGTCAGTTTGGCTGAACACGATGCTCCAACGATTCTCTAGGCTCCACTAGTCACAGGACTGAGGTTACAGGTGTGCATGGCCAAGCCCACAGGTTTACATGGGGGTTAAGGGAATCAAACTCGGGGCAATCAGGCCCTCACACCTGCACAGCAAGCACTCCTGCCCTGGAGCCATCTCTCTAGCCCCAAACTTAATATTCTCATAAAGTAATATGAATTCAGCAGCAAGGTAACCTGAGAGAAAATGTACCTTTTAAACTTTCAAAATTTTTAAATTTTTCCTTGTTTACTCAAAGTTTTTAAAATTAAAAATAATCAAAGAAATTATTGTTCGTATTTCAAAAGTTGTGATTACTCACATTATCAGAGAATGGTGTGTCTGGATGAAATCCAAGGGAATTTAGTTTACAGACAGATTCATAAAGATGCAGTAATTTCAGTTTATTGGCACAAAATTGTAGCAATGCTTCATCAACAGACTCAAGCTCTAAAAGACAGAGAGATAGCAGAGATTTAAAAGACTCATTAAATCTTTTAATCACCTAATTCCTTGATGGATCAAACACTGAGAACCTTAAGCTACACAGAGCTTGAAAGCAAAGATAATTTCCCCTTACAGTAAATTTTTTTTTTTTTTTTTTTTTTTTTGGTTTTTCGAGGTATGGTCTCACTCTGGCCCAGGCTGACCTGGAATTAACTATGTAGTCTCAGGGTGGCCTCAAACTCATGGCGATCCTCCTACCTCTGCCTCCCGAGTGCTGGGATTAAAGGCGTGCGCCACCACGCCCAGCTCCCTTACAGTAAATTTTTAAGTGAAACAACAGTTTCTAATCCTGGGAGAACAGAGTAAACAAAGTAAAAAAGAACTCAAAATACTTAAAGACATGATCTGGAAACATCTCTTAAAATAATTTCCATCACCCCTAACAACCTGATGCCTATTGTGCTCACACACTGAGGCTACAGAAGAGCTTACCAGCTCAGCAGGACAGAATATGAAGTTAAAACCCAGTTTCAAATGTAATTCTTTTTTTAAAAATTATTTATTTGAGAGCAATAGACAGAGAGAAAGAGGCAGATAGTAAGAGAGAGAATGGGCGCACCAGGGCCTCCAGCCACTGCAAATGAACTCCAGATACATGCGCCCCCTTGTGCATCTGGCTTACGTGGGTCCTGGGGAATCGAGCCTCTCAAACAAGGGGTCCTTAGGCTTCACAGACAAGCGCTTAGCTGCTAAGCCATCTCTCCAGGCCCCTCAAATGTAATTCTTTAAAGACAAATTTTAAACAGTAAACATGAATCTGAAATAAAAAACCTAATTATGTGTTCATGAGGGAAAAGACTGAGCCAATGCAGATGTGATACACTAATATTCTATTAATTCAAAGAGCAACTATTTGTGATTACTACCGTAGTCATTACTTAACATTAGTGGAGTTCATATAAAAATACTTCCAATAAGAAATTAATTCTGCAATCAATATACTCAAGACTGCTCAAATGATGATAAGTGCACATGTTAAACAGAAAATAAAATGGTTCCCAGACATTAAAAGTATACAATACATTCTCCGATTATATCTAATTTTTACATTCATGTAGAGTAATGACATCATAGGCTCTACAGTGTGATTATTAAGTTGAAGGAAACAATAACAAACTCTCTTACCTTGACTTTTTAAGGTGTCCATTAAAGTCTGAGTGACATTTCTAAGGCAGGAAACTGGTAAGCGTTCACTTGCTAACACACTGTCCAAAGCCTGGGAGGTAAAGAGTAGTTCTAGTGACTGGGAGGCAACACCTTGTTTAGTTGATATGCTGCATATGCCTTTACTATCCCCAATTGTGAAAGGAAGCTTCATATTCAAGATTCCTTGAAATACAATCTGAGAGTATAATGTAAGTGATGTGTAATCAACTTGACATCCCATGAAATACGGCAGTCCGAGAATGAAACAACTGTAAAGCACCTGTCAATCCAGAGAATGGCCAAGGCAAAATAAAAAGACAAGCTATTAACCCTAAGAGTTTGACTAAGCCTCACTCTCCGAGGTTACTGCCATGATTAACTTCATTATCATTAGTTCATGTGTGTGTGGCAAGCTGACTACACAGGCTGTGCTAGCTAGATACTCCCTACCCCACTCACCTCTCACCATTCCCAATCCCACAGGTAGTTAATAGTATTCATTCACTGTTCAACTCTATCTCCTCACGCCTCCCCTAACCACCACCAGAGTCAGAAGGATGAAGTTCACATGCATCCTTTCACATCAACATACTCAATTGTCTTAGTAATTGATGGCACTGAATAGCTGAACAAGTAGACTAAGAACATGCACAGGATAATTTTAGAACACAACTTTTGTTTGAGGGAGCAAAATGGGCTTAGAGGATGGCTCATGAAACTGTCAGGCTTATGATGAGACAGCTTCCTGGAGGAGATTAAGAAAGTGACTGCAAAAGGCAAGAACTGGGGACTGTGGAACCAGTGCCCATCCTGCCTCAGTGTGCTTTCAGGCTACTGTCTCCCAAAGTCTATGCTGGATTCTGCCTTTCCTCTACTGTTAAGATAACAAGAAATATCTTTGGCAACTAGGTTTTCCAGCATTTTAAATAAAATCCATACTTTCGAATTATGATTCAGTGGTATAACAAAAGCAAGCGAAAAGACAATCTGTACCATGCAAATTTCCATTCATGATGTACAAAAACGATGCTATCAAAATGAGAATTATTGGGTTTGTATCTTTCTCTACCAGGTTCCCTTAACTCTCTCTGGATGGGTTACCTGGTCATCATAGTGCATCTTTAATAACTGAGATCTTATCCTAAGGAAAATGGAAGCTAATTAGCAGTCAGCAGAATGGAAAATGGGATTAAAAATCACACTTACTCGTTCCATAATAAAAAATAAAGTATTTTGCTGGAGAAGATGGCTCAGCAGTTAAAAGCACTTGCTTGCAAAGCTTGATGGCATGGGGTCGATTCCCCAGTATCTAGGTAAAGGCAAATAAAATGGCGCATGTACCTGGGGTTTGAGTGGCAAGAGCCCCTGGTGTGCTCATTCATATTCTGTCTCTTTTCCCTTACAAATAGGTAAAAATAAAAGAGAAACGAATGACTGCAACCAAAATCACTCTTCACTACTCCTCCAATGCATGCAGCTGTAAAATAAATATACTCATTGGTCTCTGTCCTCAGCCCCTGGCATGGAGCTCCTCAAGCCTGTGATTTCATGAGTGACAGGAGTACTACAACCTTTCGTTCTAGTGTTCGGTCTCTGCTCTAGTTCCTAGCACAGACCTCCTTACACCCCCACAGAGGTTCTAGGAGAATCTTTTGTTCTAACACTTGGTCTTTAGCTCCAGATGTTGCTCCTTGGGAGACAGGAGGATTTCTGTTTTAGTGAGGTCGGCTCCTAGACAGCCACCCATGGATCTAGAGAATTCAGACTTAGCCCACACCTCATGTCCAGGGAGGGAGAGGTGCTGAAGGCTGAGCTGATCACCAGTAGTCAATGATGTAATCAATCTATGCCTAAGCAATGAACCACCATAAATCCACCACAAATACCTCAAAGGAGGGTTTTAGGAGCTTCAGGTTTCTGAGCAGGTATAGGCTCCCATGGGTGGCCTGTCGAGTGAGGACACAGAAGCCCCACATCCTACTCTACATGCCTCACCCTGTGTGTTCATCTATACCCTGTGATATCCCTTATATAGCATGGGTAAACATGAGAGTCAGCTCTGTGAGCAATCTAGAAAAACAAACTCAAGAAGGCCAGTTAGGTGACAAGCTACTGCTTGTGACTGGTGTCTGAAGTGGGGGTAAGTCTTACATGGCTGAGCCCTCTCTACCTGTGTGATCTGACACTCCCTCCAGAACATAAGTGAACTGAGTGAGAAGACATGTATTTAGTGCCAACTAGAAAATCTGAAGTTGAAATGGCTGATGTGTAGTAAAAAATCCCCACATATAAAGAGGCAAAAATACTAAGTATTTGTAAGACAACAGAAAACCACTATGGGGACTGGAGAGATGGTTTAGCAGTTAAGCACTTGCTTATGAAACCTAAGGACTCCGGTTCAAGGCTTGATTCTCCAGGACCCATGTAAGCCAGATGCACAAGGGGGCACATGCATCTGGAGTTCGTTTGCAGTGGCTGGAGGCCCTGGTGCGCCAATTCTCTCTCTGTGTCACTCTCAAGTAAATAAACAAAAAATTTTAAAAAGAAAAACCTCTATGATTTATTTTTTAATTCTGTTCTTCTACTGGTATTATTTTAATTTATGAAAATGAAGTATTTGGTAAGTTTTCCACTTGGAGATGCTTGAAAGAACTAAAGAAAAAAAGTTGGAGAATTATACTCAAACTTACATGAACCAGAAAAGAGGCAGTATGAAAATGAAGTATGGTTCTAAACAGAAGTAAGTAAAGTGAAGTGCGTGTTCAGAGTTACTCATGGGGGTTAAACATCATGTAAAAAGTCAGGAAATGAAGAAACAAGCAGCATCATGAGGGATCTGGGCAGGAGGAGCAGGAGAAAGTGAAGCAGCATCAGTTACCATGTTACAAGCATGATGAGCCTGATAACATCATGGGATGCTGAGGCTGTGGGGGCCAGAGCATGTGGGAGCATCCATGAGGACAGCTACTCTGAGAAGCAATTTATCACCAACCAGTACAGCTCTGGATCCCAAGCAAGCACAAGAGACTCTTGCACGTGAGCAGAGGAAACATGTACTAGAAAATATGCATTTTGTATGGTTTGAGCAGCAAGAAACTGGACACAACCTAAATGGTTTACTGGCAGGAGAATGAATGAACTACTCATGTGACTGTAAGGACAGCTCCACACATCATAATCTTCAAGAATGGGATCACGTGAAGAAACATAGTAACACTGAAAGAAAAACACGTCACAGAACCCAACAGACAGCAATGTCCATCTATAAAGCTTAAAGGGCAGGAATTGGCCAGGCAGAAGTAGGAGGATCACTGTGAGTCTGAGGCCAGCCTGAGACTACACAAGAATTCCAGCTCGGCCTGGGCTAGAGACCCTACCTCTAAAGAAAAGAAAAGAAAAGAAAAAAGAAAAGAAAAGAAAAGAAAAGAAAAGAAAAGAAAAGAAAAGAAAAGAAAGAAAAGAAAAGAAAAGAAAAAAGAAAGAAAGAAAGAAAGAAAGAAAGAAAGAAAGAAAGAAAGAGAAAAACAAAGGAGAGAGAAAGAAAGAGAGAGGCTGGAGAGATGGCTTATCGGTTAAGGCACTGCCTGTGAAGCTTAAGGACCCCGGTTCAATTCTCCAGGTCCCACATAAGCCAGATGCACAAGGGGGTGCATGCATCTGGAGTTCATTTGCAATGGCTAGAGGCCCTAGCACACACATTCTCCCTCTCCCTGTCTCAAATAAGCAAATAAATAAAAAAGGCAGAACATGTACCAGGAAGTTTCAAAGGAGCCATACAGAAACAATGCAACTAGCAAGAAAATAACACAATTCCTTAGGGGCATTGCTGAGGAGAACAGCTGGGCTCTTCAGAATTCCTGGTAAGATTCTGTTTCCTAAGGTGGGTGCTTTTATACCTTTTTTTTTTTTTTTTTTTTTTTTTTTAGTTTTTTAGTTTTTCGAGGTAGGGTCTCACTCTAGCTCAGGCTGACCTGGAATTCACTCTGTAGTCTCAGGGTGGCCTTGAACTCATGGAGATCCTCCTACCCCTGCCTCCCAAGTGCTGGGATTAAAGGTGTGCACCACCACGCCCGGCCCTGTGTTTCTTACTACTACTACTACTACTACTACTATTTTTAAAATTTCTGTGGCTGTCTTTTTTTAAAAATTTAATTTAATTAATTTATTTATTAGAGACATCTGTGTGGGTAACCACTGAAGGGTTGCTCTGTGCTCTCACACTCCTGGACAGGGACAAGGAGCTTCCAGAAGTGGCCCCAAGGAAGTTGTCACTCGGGGTGGAATGAGATACTCCATGGTGGGGCTCTGGGGTCCTGAAGCTCTGTAAGTAAGCCCTCAGCCTGAAGCCGAGGGAGGAGCATCCAAGGAGTAATCCTGACACAGGAATCAACATCTAAGTGGTTGCACTGGGGGACCCACATTCCTGTAAGTAACCCTTATTTATGCTCTGTAAGTAACACCCCAATAAACTCAGTGATTCATTGAACTGGTATTGGTGGAATCATACCTTGGTTTGCCATCTAAGCCCTATTTGGGGTGAAGATGTGTCTCTGCATCTCCCCAGGGGAAAATTTCCCCTGACAGTATAAAACACACAAACACATATATGGTAGTAGTGCTTAATTATGAAAAGGACAACAGAAACTTTTACATGGGAATATGAAAAGGGATGAACATAAAATATGAAGATGAGGGTTGGCGAGATGGCCGAGCAGTTAAGGTGCTTCTCTGTGAAACCTGAGGACCAGGTTCAATTCCCCAGGACCCACATAAACCAGATACACAAGGTGGTGCATGCATCTGGAGTTTGTTTGCAGTGGCTGGAGGCCCTGGCATGCCCACTCTCTATCTTCTTCTCTTGCAAATTAATAAATTAATTAATTAAAAATAAAAATATGAAAAGGAGACTTTCGCCTGTCACGTTTGGAAGGAAATAGGGAAAGGTTTTACTGAGACGTGTGACAGTCTCTTGACGGGACTGTTAAACATACTCACTTGTCTCTTGGTTGCAGGATACTTAATATCAAGAATTAACTCCTTTATTTCTGTTTCGAACAGATCTAGAATGAGAAAACCAAAGTAGAATTTTCACTTTTATTACAGTGAAACATTTCTTTGAAAGTGGACATCTTTGTACTCTAAATGTAAGAGATCTGGGGCTTTTCTCACATTATGTTTTATTGAAGAATTTTAATATCCTCTCAATAGTACACTTCATCTTTACACAGCACATCCTGACGAAGCATGGAAAATGACGTGTACTTCACTCACCTTGGAAAGGAAACACAGCTTACCAGAGAAATTAGTTCTTTGCTCCATTCACAACGCTATTATTTTTTTTAAAGCATATTGTACTCTTTCACTCCCGCTCTCCTGTTCCTGTTTCTGTTTCCCTGGGGCCCTCCTTTGTGGGGTTGTGGGATTTACTGTGGGGTCATGAAGGCCTCAGTCAGTCCCAACGGGATAGTGGGCGGAATCGTGCCTCAGGGCATTCCCACCTACTCTGTGGCTTTTACAATCTTTCTGTCCCCTCTTCTGCAGTGCTCTCTGAGCCATGGCAGGCCTGTTAGCAGTCTGATTTAGTGTTGAGTTCTTTGTAGTCTCTGGATTACAATGCTATTAATTTTTTGTTTGTTTGTTTTGTTTTTTGAAGTAGGGTTTAACTCTAGCACAGGCTGACCTGGAATTCACTATGTATTCTCAGGGTGGCCTTGAACTCACAGTGATCCTCCTACCTCTGTCTCCCAAGTGCTGGGATTAAAGGAATGCGCCACCATGCCAGGCTTACAGTCTATTAATTTTTAAAGGATAAAACAGTCTTCATTGTTTAGCTTTTATTAAATGATACCTACCAAGGTTGGGAGATTTTGTTTTCAACAAGGTTGCAAGCTTCTTCACTAAGTGCATGTCCTTGGCTCTTTCACTCTTCTTATCACTAAAATAATAAACAAACATTCTTGCAGAATATACATTTATATTCCTTCTAATCATAATACAACCCAACATTTTTATTTTGTTTTTAACATATATTTTATTTATTTGAGAGATTAAGAGGCAGAGAGAGAGAGAGAGAGAAGGGAAGGGAAGGGAAGGGAGAGAATGGGCGCACCAGGGCCTCCAGCCACTGCAAATAAACTCCAGAGGCATGCGCTCCCTTGTGCATCTTGCTTATGTAGGTCCTGGAGAATCGAACCACGATCCTTTGGCTTTGCAGGCAAATGCCTTAACCACTAAGCCATCTCTCCAGCCCTATTTCTTTCTTTCTTTTTGGTTTTTCGAGGTAGGGTTTTGCTCTAGCTCAGGCTGACCTGGAATTCACTATGAAGCCTCAGGGTGGCCTCGAACTCATGGCAATCCTACCTCTGCCTCCAGAGTACTGGGATTAAAGGCGTGCACCACCATGCCAGCCCTATTTCTATGCTTCCTATTTAATTTCAAAGGCATTACCAAATGATAAACCATCAAACATTGCTATAAAAGAAAGCACAAGGGGCTGGAGGGATGGCTTAGCAGTTAAGGCATTTGTCTGCAAAGCCAAAGGACCCACATTCGATTCCCTAGGTCCCACATAAGCCAGATGCACAAGGTGACACATGCGTCTGGAGTTCATCTGCTGTGGCTGGAGGCCCTGGAGTGCCCAGCCCATTCTCTCTCTCTCTCTCTCTCAAGTAAATCTAAAAAAAAAAACAACTAAAAGAAAGCACAAGCAGCTAAGGGACTAGGAGAAGTGAGTATGGGAAAATACTCAGCAGACATCCAGAAATGCTACCTCAGAGCTAAGTGGAAAAAAGAAAAGCTTACCTCAGAGCTAAGTGGAAAGGAACATTCACTGTTTTCACACTCGCAGACACTGGGTCAACAAGGCAGATCTGGTAAGTCTGAGGCTGCCAGCTCTGACTCGTAACATTATTTAACCCCATTATTTTATAGCCAGGATACAGCAGCCTAAGATAAGAATATTACAAAATGGAGAAATTCCAAACAATGCTTTTACTGTAGCCACATTATTATCAACTCAAGGACATTAAAAAGGCAATTAAGTACTGATGCCATAAACATAAGCAAAAACAAACAAACAAACAAACAAAACAAACAAACAAAAAAGAACCAAAAGCTGGTCTAACCCACTCAACATGTGGAGTTCAACCTTACAGGATTCTAGAAAACTAAAGGAATGTAGTCAAGGCCTACATGTCAATGGCAAACAATGTGTCTCAACACAAGCAAACTGTGAAGGAACCTTTCCTTCTGGGTCTTCATAGCGTGTAAAGGACATGCTGCACCAAGTTCACTTTAATCCAACAGCATACATGGCAACTTCAATAGCATTTTTCATAAGGTAACACTTCACCCTTGGTCGTACACCAGGCATTGGCAGGCAAACCGGTG
The DNA here is from genome assembly GCA_036365145.1 of Orientallactaga sibirica. Lineage (NCBI taxonomy): Eukaryota > Metazoa > Chordata > Mammalia > Rodentia > Dipodidae > Orientallactaga > Orientallactaga sibirica. Next base: position 3,122,804 of record JAEOAD010000035.1, read on the forward strand.
AGAGAGCACTGCGGTCTTCAGACAACCGCAGTCTGGTAAGAGTGTGCCCATAGAGGGCCAGAACTGCAGCTTACCTGCAGTGCTTACCCACGTTGAAAGCTCCCACTCGAGGTCCCTGCTGTGTGCTCCACACTTCCAAAATTCCCCTTCTTGGGGCATAGATCACAAGAAACTGAGCTACTCGACTGGGACCCTGAGTGTTGCCAAAGGGGGAGACATCCACCTTTTCTGGGACTCGCTCATGGAGGTCTTCTACAACTTGAATCCATCCAACCTGTGCATCTCGGTACCCTTGGAGACACAGGAAAGAGCAGAGGATGGATTAGTCTGGGCTCAGTAGTAACCACTTCTGAATACTGAGAGGGAAGGGAAGACATCAAGACAAGGTATAAGTATATAATCTTCTTAGAAATCTCTGAAATAGAAAATACAATGATCTGTCACTGAGACATCAAATTTTTATGCCTTGCCATCTATAGATTTATATTTACTCCAGATGGTTTTATTCTTTGAGAGGAAATTACAGGCATCATCAAAGCTTCCTGACCCTGTTTCCATTCCCCTCCTTTCCCTTCTTTGAAAGTCTTCCCTTTAAAACAACTGGGGAGACTACTAGGTTAGGCTTCAAAGTTAAAGCATAGTTAAAATAGAAGCAAAAGCTGAAGTTGATTTCCTGCCATCCAGGCTCCTCATGGTTTAGACCAGGGAAAGCATGAAGACAGGTGACAGGGGAAGATGCTGCATGTGAGAGGAGAGTGGGATACAATTGAAAGGAAGAGTGACTGCAGCAGGGCAGAAAAATGGGCGGTAAGGGCAACAACAACGTGATGGCCATGGGCACTCCGCCCAGCTGGTGCAGCTACATGGTCTGGGGTCAGTTGGACAAGTCCTGCTGAGGACACAGCTTTGATACCATTTCAGAAGACATTGACACCTCCTGTCAGTTTTCTTTATGGCACTTAAACATGTGGAGGTCAAGACTGCCTCTGCCTGTCATTGTCAGAGTTCTGTGACAAGAAGGTGAGAGCGTCCTGGGTCATCATCTGTTTGTCCTCACTGTTCCATTCAGACAAGCTATCACTATCACTGTGGTTTCCAACCAGTGGTCGTGCAGACATGTATGGCTGTCTAGCAGAGTCTACACAGTGCATTCTCCTTCAGTTAAGAGACTCGACTTTCATCAGGTTGACAAGGCACTCTATTAGAGGGTATTTTCCACTCTCCTTTGAGAAAGGTGTGGCCATATTATTAGTTTCCACCTAGTTTATTCTGGATAAAAGATGGAGGGACTTCAGGGATTATCTTCAACGTGGACTGACTCTTGGTAGGAGCGTCCTTCCTCCCGTCTTCCTTCGCAGGATGCAAGGAGACTGGCTATGACAAGTGTGAGTGCGGAAGCTTCACAGGAGACAGGATGACTACGGATACCATGGTAACACCAAGTCAGTCCTGTGCTTGGATCTGTTACTAGCAGCTGAATGAAATTAACTTGACATAGTTACTGGTAAGTAGGGGCACGACCTAAGCACATGGCGATAACTCAGTCAAACCTTTAGCTAGTTTTACTCTCTTACACCTGAAAGACTTACATTCTAGGTTTGGGGACAACATCTGGCTCAGGAGTGGTCTTATGACAGGGAATGAGTAGAGCAGGGCCAGTGTGGTGGTTTGAATGTGAATGTAGGTCCCCCATAGACTCAAGTGTTTTATTAAACTTGTAACTTGCCTCTTTGGAACCAGCTTCTTCCACCATTGAGAGAACTTCTCCTAGATCTGTAAGCCTGCAATAAATCCCTTCCTCCCAAAAAATTGTTTGGTTGGATGTTAGTCTCAGCATCATGGAGCTGTGTACAATAGCAAGAAATCAGATTCATAAACTGACAATGACAGTCAGAATTGGAAGCAGGTATATAAACAGGTTAAAAGTGCCTGTGATGAGCTGGAAGTACAGGTCAGTGGTAACATGCACAGGGCCCTGGGTTCCATCTCTAAAATTGCCAAAAAAGAAAATTCCTTAAATAATGTATCAACTAACTACTGAGTGAAGTGTTGCTGATGTGAATTGATGTTAAAAGAGAAAACATACAGGAGTTAATACCGTTACCAACCAGAGGCTAAACGATGATAATGTTGCTTAACTACTGGGGAAAAAATGAAATCAACTTTCCCCAGTATTTTTACAAGGAGATACCTTTCCACATGCGTACTGCAAGTCCTCTAGCCACGTCTAACAAGATTACTCTGCCGAAATCATCCGTCACAGCTGCTAGTGTGTTACACGGAGACAGACATATGCTTTCTCCACGACGTCTAGAATCTGGAAGTCCAAATCTGTTATTTAAAACAAAACAAAATGAAACAAAACAAAGTCTCAAATCACCTTCAAATATAGACACTTAAAGGCATGAATGGATGGTGTGCTTTTAAATGAAGGGTTATAGCCCTTACCTGGGTTAACAGCCTATACATTAAGTATACCTGACATTGCTGCATAGGAGAAAGCAGCGCCGTGCTGTGTATGATTTCTGCACAGACCTCAGTCCTGCGTACAACTTTATTTTTGTTTAAGAGGCATGTCACAGAAAACATACCATCACTACCTACTAAACTTTAGAGTGTTTTGTTCCCAATCTATTAAGTCCTTCTTAATCCATTCTCTTCTCACTAGACGACTATCTGCTGAGAGCAACTGTGTGAGGGTTAGTCTTGACTGGACTGAGAAATGCGGAGGACATTGGTGTCTTTCGCTTCTGGGGTTGTCCCTGGTAATGTTTACAAAGATGATTAGATCATGAGGCGCTGACCTAATGAATGTATTGATCCCATGATAGATTCACAGTTGATGGCATTTCTTGAAGGTGGTGAAAAGCTGGAGACATTAGTTGGTAGAAGCAGGTCACTGGTGGCATGTCCTGGCCCTCCTGTATATCTGCCTTTAGGTGAACAGCTCTCTTCTACCACATTCTCAATGCTATTATGTTTTGCTTAAGTACATGGGGCCAAGTGAGCAAATCCTTTTGAAATTTTGAGTCAAAATGAAATTTCCTTCTTTTGTTTCTATCAAGCATTTTGGCCTCAGTAATATAAAGGTAACTAGCACACTGCTGAAGTAAGAACTTTTCTTTTTCTAAAGAGTTACTGCTAAAATGCTATTGGCCCTCTAGCCAACCCTACTAGACCTATCAGTAATATGAAAATAGAGAGGTAGTGAAAAAGGAACAAGGGAGTTTGCTCTGAGAAAACACCCCTGTGCCAAAGTGAGCAGACTCGATCTATCTGAGATATAGAATGCCATTTGAATAACTGCTTTGTTGCTTAGTGAATGCAGAAAACATGTTACAACATGATATTTTAAAATAAGATGAAAGGCTAGACATAGAGCTCAGTGGTACAGTGCTTGCCAAGCATGCCCCAGGTCTGCTGCACTGAGAGGGGGGGGAAAAGGTATTTTTTAACCTGTTTGAATAGTAATAAATGTAAATACATGTTTGATTATATAGACACTGTCTCAATAAAACTGTTTTTTAAATTCCTTTATTTATTTATTTTCAAGCAGACAGAGGGAGAAGGGGAAAAGAGAAAAAGAGAGAGAAGGAATGTGGGTGCATTAGGGCTTTTAGCAGTGGCAAACAAACTCCAGATGCATGCCCCGCTTTCTGCATCTGGCTTTACCTGGGCACTAGAGAGTCAAACCTGGGTCATTAGGCCTTGTAGGCAAGCACCTTAACCACTGAGCAATCTCTCCAGCCCCAATAAAAACTAATTTTGTTGTGTTGGAGTTTATCTGTGACTTCATGTCTAGTTGTATTTGTGAAATTGTGTGCCCCTGTATTAAGTGTGTGTGTGCGTATTTATTTAGAATTATAGTACCATCTTAATGGATTATTCTTTAATCAGTATGAAGTGGCCTTTATCTCATCTGACCAGTTTTGATTTAAGTCTATTTTTTTGGAATAGTGATGCTTGCTTTTTTCCTGGTTACATTTGCTTAAAATGCCCTTTTTGTCATTCACGTTAAGGCAGTGTTGTTCTTTGATTACAAGGTAAGTTTCTTGGAGATAGCAAAAAGATAAATCCTGTTTCTAATTCAATCTGAGTCTGTGTCTTTTGATTGGGGAATGAAGACCATTAACACTCAGTTACTATTTTATTTTATTTTATTTTATTTTATTTTATTTTATTTTATTTTATTTTATTTTATTTTTTGGTTTTGTGAGGTAGGGTCTCACTCTGGTCCAGGCTGACCTGGAATTCACTATGTAGTCTCAGGGTGGCCTCGAACTCACGGAGATCCTCCTACCTCTGCCTCCCGAGTGCTGGGATTAAAGACGGGCGCCACCACGCCCAGCTCTCAGTTACTATTTATTGAAAAGTGCATATGAATTCTTGTCATCTTAATGATCTTTGTGTTGTTTGATGCCCTCTTACCTTTCATTTGCTTAACTGTTCTGGTTTTATTTTTCCTTCAGCCTCCTAAATGTGTTTAATGCCAAACATAGTGGTGCACACCTTTAATCTTAGCACTCTGAAGGCAGAGGTAGGAGGATCACCTTTAAGTTCTAAATGTGTTTATCCATTTACTTTACTCCAAAGTATTACTTCCATCATCCTCTTTAGTGCTGGCTTAGTAGTCATAAATTCCTTTAGTTCAACTTTTCATGGAAAGGTTTACGTTCCCCTTCAATTATGACAAATCACTTGATGTATACAAGAGTCTGGGCTGACAGCTGTGTTCTTTCAAAACCTCCAAGCCAGCTGGGTGTGATGGTGCACGCCTCTAATCCCAGCACTCCAGTACTGGGAGGCTGAGGTAGGAGGATCACCCTGAGATTATATAATGACTAGAGAGAAACCCTACCTTGAAAAACAAAAATCAAAACCAAAACCAAAACCAAAAAACAAAGCCTTCTGGCTTTCAGAGTTCCCACTGAGAAATAGCTGTTATTCTGATGGGCCTGCCTTTTCTTAACTTGATATTTTTCTTTTGTGCCTTTTAGTACACCCCACCCCCAGGGATTTAGTGTATTTTGTTTGTTTTGTTTTTCAAGGCAGGGCTTCACTCTAGCCCAGGGTCACCTAGAACTTCCTCTGTAGGCCCAGGCTAGCCTCCTAGATGGACTTCTCTTTCCTTTATTAATAGTTAATTAGTTGCGTTCCTTCACTAAGGAACATCTTTACTCATAGACATACTCCTAAAGTCAACAAGGAAGAAAGCACAAGCCAGATTTCACAAAAGTGCCTGAGTCCTGCCAATGTTCTACTGGGATAAAGAATCCCACCCCACCCTTCCAGATACGAAGTGGTCATGGAATTCATGCCCCCACAGTGGCTGACAGTACCTGCACAAGGGACAAAAACAGTGACATCAAAATGGAAGCGAGACTAGTTGAAAAGGAGAGGGATTCAGTGGAGGAGGGAATCAGGAGGGAGGAAAGAGAGGATGGTGGGAGGAGATTATGATCATGGCATACTGTCTAAATGTACAGAAGCTGTCAATAAAAAGTTAAAAAAGGGGGGGGCACCCTAATGATTCCTACAGGCTCCAAAGAGTCATGAAATCAGAAAGACCACAGTGTGACAACCCTTCTCAACGCGATGCACTGAGAGCAGCTCAGCTGACTTGCCTTACAGCTAGTGGAGTGGCTGGTTCCATCTTGGGCTTTTGCTTCTGGACAGCTTCTTCTTCGTGCTTACTTTTCCAACCAAGCCAACCACTGAAAAGAATGGAAATACAGAATAAACCTAGTTTCAAAGGTTTTAAAGTGCAGACTATCAAGGTATGTGCTAATCTCAAACTAGATACAAATTAGATAATTTTGAAGTGTTATTTAATTACCTGGCAGCACTGAATAGAGCAGAAGTGAGTTTACTAGCCACTGCTAGTGCAACGTGGGATAACAAGGGCTGTGTGCTTCCCTGCAAGACAGGACACGTGGGAGAGAAGCTGAGGAGCTCTGAAAGAGCTGAGCCTGTTTCTAAGTAGACGTATTTGAAAATGCCTGGAGAGGCACACATCTGTACTAACCGCTCAGCTTCTTCCAGATGGCATTAACTTTATTTTAGCAGCAACAGCATAAGTAAAGAACATCACATTATGGTTTCATAGCAGAACCACTAGTAGTCTAAGTTGTTTCTGTCAAGTACTTAACACACTACCTGAAGCAAGAACTCACTTTTCCTAAAGAATTATACTAAACTGTTACTGGCCTATAAGCAACCTTTAGGATTTCTCTCTTTAAACTATAATTTAGTTAAAATAAATGCTAAACTAGACCATGAAGGGACATTATTCTAGCTGTGCTGTTGATTTCTCATCTACCCATAACTGGCTCTTTTCTTTCACCTTAAAAAAATAAATATATACTTATAAAAAGTAAAAAGACAGTTTGGACAATTCTGAGAAGACTGCTCAGAAGTGAGAAATAAGAGCTGCCAAATGCCACCTAACTGTTCTCTGTTTCAGGAAGCAGTTTTCACCACGGCTATGAAGTATAATGGGTAGCCTGTTTTGTCTCCCAGTTCCTCACTATTCCAGTCCCTGGTCGGCTGACATAACTGACCACCCTAAGCTTCTGGCCACTGCCACAGTATCTAAAGAAAACTCACTGGTCAGAGAGCATGGAGCTTTAGGAGACTCCACTGTTTTACCTTCATTTTAACTATTTTTTCAGTTTATCTAAAGAATTTAGAAGAAACCTACTTATGATTAATTTTAGCACCAACTTAGAAATATAAGCTGCTTAATCATTTTGAGGTTTTGTTACCATTTCTAATTTTTAGGCAAGTTAAAGAATTAAGAGTGATTTTACTCATAATTAGCGATGGAACTCATACCTCTAGAGCATAGAAGAAGCCCGTAAACGGACTGGCCCCTACGGTGATGTACTGAGACATGGCGGGCGGACTGTTTTTAATTGCTGCATTAAATCCACCTAGATTGGAGGCAGTCTTCATTTGATCGAAAGGGGAAAGAGTCATAATTCCTAATAATATAAAAACAAACAGAACTACAATTTGAATACACTGATATGAATGCCACTTAGTTACACTTTTGATTTCTATTCTACGATGTTAATGGTTTAGTTTTATTCAACAGACAAGTCATTTGTAATGCTACAAAGTCCACAATAGAAAGTATTAATGAGTAATAAAACTGCCATCTATATTTTCTCTAGCCTATAGAATGCCACAAAACCAAAATTCAAACACTAAGTTTTTGAACAGATATAAACTTGAAAGGCACAAAAAATACACAGGTACCAGGTCACCTCTTAGAAGCAGCAGCTGACTTGGTTCAGGGATGGTACACACGGTAGATACCGGATAAGCTAGTGTGTGTGTTATTTTTCATTCAGCATCAAGGTTGTTCTTCTTAATTACTCCTAGCATATTCCTTTCTATGGACATGACTAACTTATTACAGATAAACATGTAAGCAGTTTCCCACCATAGGGCATTAACAAGAATGATGCAATAGCTACCCATAATACATTTGTACACAGCTTTGTAACTTTATCTTATAGAACAGTCTCATAAACAAGTGCAAGGTCAAAAAATGATCTCTCTCATTTTCTTTTTTTTTTTTTTTTTTTGGGTGGGGTGGGTGGGGCAGGGTCTTGTTCTATTGCCCAAGACAGCCTGAAATTTTTGTTCAAGGAATATTCTTGCTTCAGCCTCACAAGTAGCTAGGGTTATAGACATGCCACTATACCTAGCTTGGCATCAGCATTCTAAAAGTTTATTAAATATTGTCACAGTGCATTCCATATATATTCCCACCAGAGAGAGATGGGGGGGGGGGGGAGAGAGAGAGAGAGAGAGAGAGAGAGAGAGAGAGAGAGAGAGAGAGAGAGAGAGAGGGAGAAAGAGAGCGAGTGCACATGAACCTGTGTTCCATATCCTTCCAACATAATGAAAACATGCACTTAAATATCTAGTCCAGGGCTGGGGAGATGGTTTGCAAAGCCTGCTGCCTGGGTTCAATTCCTCAGTACCCACATAAAGCTGGATACAAAGTGGCTTGTGATTCTGTGATCCTAATGTGCTTTGACCATGGCACATGGAGTTGGGAGAATCTGAAGCTCATGGGCCAGTAGCCTGACATTTGTCTACAGTCTGTCAGCTCATCTGCAGCAGCAAGAGACCATTTCAAAGAAGGTAGAACACAGACACCTGTGCGCAGTTGAGCAAAAAGGGCAAAGTTTGATGGGAGGATATCAAGAATCTAATAGTGCATGTGAAGTTTGGATATTCAAGTAGAAATGGTCAGGAATGAGCTAGAAAGTGACTATGAAGTTCAAGGGAGCAGTCAGAACTAGAAATTGCTAGTGGAAATGCTGTGGTTTTATTTCATGTTTTTGCTTCTGATTTGTGAAAAGAAGGGAGTGAAAATATTAATTCTGAAACCTAAATCTACCCCACCTGTGTTTTCATCCTCTTTCCCCATAATTGTCCACTTTCACTGCTTGCATTGAATCAACGGGATGTCTGTACTGTCCGCTCCAGTGACCCTTCCTCTTCCCCGAGTTCTGTGGTGGTTTACAGTAACCCACCCCACCTTTTACCTCAACTGCCTCTGGGCCTCAGACTCAAACATCTATTTGCCTCTATTTAATTTGCCCACCTTACAGCTTTCTTTCTCTTCCTCATTCTTATTTGAGGTAGGACAATTGTGAGTGTCAGGTCAGTTTAGGGTAGATAACAAGTTTGAAACCAAGGTGAACTACACACTAAGAGGAAGGAAGGGAGGGAGGGAAGAAGCGTGGAAGGAAGGAAAACTCCTTGAGTTCTTTTCCTTCTCTATTTCTCAAACCCACGCCTTAACAACTGTAAAATGTGTATCTCTCTCTACTCTTTCCAGCTGTCTCCACCCAAAAGCCATTATTCCCTCCTGCCTAGATTATTGTAATACACATAATTGCTTGCTTTGTTTCTGTCTATAATTCTCTTTAAACAGCAACCAGGGAAATTTTAAAATATAACCTCCAGCTGAGAACTCACCAACTTCATCCACTGGACTTGGAATAAAACCCAACCTCCTTATCTCTGTATGACCTACACACTTTCTTCCCACTCTCAACTGTCAAGCCATGCTGACCTCCTGGGTTACTTGAATACTCCGGAGTACCCAGGCCTGTATCTTTGTCTCGTCCTCTACTTAGAATACTCTTGTTACAGATTTTCCTACAATTGGCTCCTCCTATCCTTCCCATTTCCATCTCAGTTTGTGCTCTCTGGTGAAGCCAGTCCTTGCTAGTCCACCCCATTTTTCCTTGGTCAAAATGTTCTGCTGACTTCCTTAGGACAATGCCGTAATCATTCATTTTGCTTTTTGTGGACCCATCACCAGAACATAAACTTCCCCAGGGCAGCATAATTTGGACTGCCTTGTATTTTAGCAAGACATTTCCTCCTAGAATGTAATAGGAATTTCTTTATTTGTTCCATGAAGTTTCTTTATTTGTTCAATGAAGTATCAAGACTTTTAAATAAAGATGTACATAAAGCTTATCATACCTTTTGTTTTTTTCATTTGTAGGCTGGGGATTAAATGAATAGAAAATATTTTCTATCCAATCATTTTCCCCAGCCAGTTTCAATGTCCCAAAGCTTAATTGACAGAGCAGGGACAATAACCTGAACTGAACTCAACACTTTGGGAGTTTAATGTCAGCATTTCTATTAGCAAAAAAGTAAAGACACGTGGAAATGTTTACAATGGTCACGAAGGAGGATTCCATTCATGCATGACACAGAACTATGCACTGAGTGAAAACAGACACCTTCAGTTAGCCTTCTAGATTCACATTCCTTCCCCATCTTCCATGCTGACTTCTGACAATGGGAGGATCCATCAGGAGACCAGAGAGGGGAAGGAAGCTGCGCATTCAGTTCCCTGGCTCCTCCCAGAACGCTGCTGTGACCATCCAGTAACATCATCCTGCTCTCTGCCTCTGTCCCCAATCATTACCTCCAGGTCTGAGAACCGCTCCCTGCTCTCACCTCTTCTGCCTAGCAGTGTTTAATAGCTTAGCTGTTAAGTAGTGGGACACTGACTGATCCTGGTGCTTCTCCTATAGTACATCTTCACAAATAATTTCTCTGTAAATAAACCTTTCAAGTATCCTTTGTCAAAAATGTGCCTGCCTTCCATTAAAACTGTGGCTGATAAAATGTATTTAGCAAAATTGAGGCACTGGTTGGAATGGGCTATAATATATTTGATATAATACAATTTATAAAAAGATATGTTCCCCATGGATATTCTATAAAAACAGATACACAGACCAGAAAGTCTATCAGGAGATGAGTACGTTGTAAAGTTTTGGGGTTTTGTTATCATTCTCTATACTGTTATGTACTATTTGAATTTTTAAATTTAAATATATATATACACACATACATACATACACATACATACATACACATACATACATACACATACATACATACATATATATATATATACATACACACACACACACACACACACACATATATACATATATACATACACACATAGGTTTTTCAAGGTAGGGTTTCACTCAGACTCTAGCCCAGACTGACCTAGAATTCACTATGGAGTCTCAGAGTGACCTCAAACTCACAGTGATCCTCCTACCTCTGCCTCCCGAGTGCTGGGATTAAAGGCATGTGCCACCACACCCGGCTTTAAATTTAAATATTTTTATTTATTTGAGAGAGAGACAGAGAGAAAAAGGGAGAGAGGGAGGAAGTGAGGAGGAGAATGAATAGGCATGCCAATGCCTCTAGTCACTACAAATGAACTGCAGATGCATGTGTCACCTTGCACATCTGGTTTTACATGGGTACCGGGGAACTGAACCCAGGTCGTTAGGCTTTGCAGGCATGTGCCTTCACTACTGAGCCATATTTCCAGCCCCTTGTTTGACTTGTTAGTAAGTATGTATTAAAATGACAGAAGACATGTATACACACATATACAATTAAATATTTCCTTTTTCTACTTCAACTTTCATTACCTTAATTTAGAAATCTATTACTTCTTACTAAGATTATAGTTTCTTTTCTTTCTTTCTTAAAAATATGTAGGTTACTATCATGTTGCACAGGCTGGTCTTGAATGTGCCATCCTCCTGCCTCAGCCTCCAGAGTAGTTGGGACTTACAGACATGCACTGGCATTCCCATCCTGACTAGTCATGACCCTTTTACTGCAGCCTCTATAATGCATTCAAGTGCTTTTTCTAAAAAGCAAAGGTAGACTGAGACTCCTGTGGTTCTGAATGTGGCTAAGGGACTGGTCTACAAGAAAATAGTTAGCAGTTCCTCTGCACAGTTCTTTCAGCTCTTCAAAACCAGACTCTGCTCTACATGCTTCTCCCTCTTTGTAGCTGCTCTCAGCACATTCTGCACATCAGCCCTGAGCCCATGCACTCACTGCTAGAGCACCTGTTCCTTCACTGTCAGACTGAGCCAAGCTCTTCTTGCTTGATGACCTTCCATGCTGCAGTAGGTCCACTAGTCTACTGTAGCAACATTACATCGTAGCACCCAGCTATTTGGATATTAATCTTTCAGTTAGCCTCAGCCTTATATCTTTTCATTTCTGTATTTTTGTTTTCTCTTTTTTTTTTTGTGTGGCAGGTTTTATTATGTAACCCTGACTAGCTTCAAACTTCTGCCTCAGCCCACAGAGTGCTGAAATTACAGGTGCATACCACCATGCTCAGCTTCCACTATCTATCTTCTTGAAACCTAGTGCAACAAGCTCTCAAATACTGCTACTACAAGAAGAAATCGGCTGGTATCTATATTCACTGGGGTCTGAGAGTTACATTTCTACGAGACTGACATACAGGATTTCATAGGTATATCAAAGTGTCAGCAGACAGAGTAAGCTCAAACAGTGGCTAACCCCACAGCACTGATACCAAAGGCTTCACTAACTGTCCATTAAAACTGCTACTCCTTATAGACAGAAGCTTAAATGATGAGTCAGAACTAACTTCCCAATGTCTCTCTCACTAAAGTGTGTTTCACATGAGTATATGTCCATTTCTAAGAAATCAAATACTTCAATAAAAAGTGTAAGTAAATTCCAAAAAGTATTTAAACAATGCTTACCAATACTAGCATGATCAATAATAGTATCAATATCTTGTAGACCCCATTTCTTATAAGCTAATGGTGGTGGTTGTATGTTCTCATTGCCCGATGCTGCAGCTGTCAAAGATAGAAATCAGACAATCCAAACTCAATTATAATGGCAAGTATGAAGTTTCACCAAAAAAAAATCACTTAATATGTAATTTGTTATTCTAAAATTACAACTAGTGGGCTGGAGGGATGGCTTAGCAGTTACAGCATTTGCCTGCAAAGCCAAAGGACCCTGGTTCAATTCCCCAGGACCCACATAAGCCAGATGCACAAAGTGGCACATGCGTCTGGAGTTCATTTGCAGGGGCTGGAGGCCCTGGTGCGCCCATCTTCTCTGTCTCTCTCAAATAAAATTAAAAAAAAAAAACCTTAAAATAAAATTACAACTAGTAATGAAACAAAGTAGTGAAAAAGGCATAAAATGAGATTTACTCATGCCATGGTAACACAGAGAGAAATGCAAACATTTCAAACGCTATGCTAGGGGCTGGAGAGATCGCTCAGTGGTTAAGGCGCTTGCCTGCCAAGCCTGCTAGCCCAGATCCAGTTCCCCCAGTACCCATGTAAAGCCCGATGCACACAGTGGCGCATTGCATGCATCTAGAGCTTACAGCGGCAAGCAGACCTAGGGCACTCATACTCATTCTCCCCTTCCCCCTTTCTCTGCCTGCACCTTTCCCTCTCAAGTAAACAAATAAATAAAATATATTTTAAAAATTTTTGTTTATTTTTATTTATTTGAGAGTGACAGAGAGAGAAAGAGGCAGAGGAAGAGAGAAAGAGAGAATGGGTGCACCAGGGCCTCCAGCCACCGTAAACAAACTCCAGATGCATGCACCACCTTGTACATCTGGCTTACATGGGTCCTGGGGAATCGAGCCTCAAACTGGGGTCCTTAGGCTTCACAGGCAAGCACTTAACCACTAAGCCAACTCTCCAGCCCAATAAAATATTTTTTAAAAAAGAAGAAAAATGCACCTGTTTAAAACGATTACAACCAAAATCTTGTAATCTTAAAAAATATATATAAAAATCACTGCTGAACAAATTGGCTTTGCAAGAGCCCTCAAGCCTTCTGTACCCTGTAGGAGAGTGTGTGCCCAAGCATCATAAAAGAAATGTTCCCAAGGGCACCTTCAACCTGCCTGAGAGTCTTAGTTTTAGGCTTATTTCTGTAAACCGATGTGTTCATAAGCATCTGAGGCACGGACTGATGGCTTCTCATCTACACTACCTGGCTAAGAGTCAGCAGCAGCCAAAGTTCCTTACGTGTCTTCTGAACATTCCAGAGGGCAAATGCATCAACAATCTCACGGCTGACACCCTTGCTGAGTGTCACCTGTGACACCTGTTACTTAGGACAGGTCAGGCCCATCTACAATGTGAACCTCATTACTTCTTCATCTTCCTCAAGTTGCATGCCTTTGCAGCTTCTCAGTTTATTTTCTTTTCTGATATAGTACTGAGACATATAATCACAAAAAGAAAGGACTATGTTGGCTTACCCAAGAGATTTTAGAACACCCAAACCACTAGAAGAGTATTAGAAATCCTAGACCACTAAAAGTCAAGGGAAGGTATTTTACACTGCACTTGATAAGCAAGTACTGTCTCTCACTGGAGAAAGAAAAATCCTGGCAACAGAAACTTGTTTGCACTAAGTGAAAACCAATAACCCAAGGTAACTCAAGCCAGACTTTGTGAAAAGTGCTAGAAGAATTACTGGGATGCCATCAGTCCCTCCTACTAGGGAGTGATGAAAGGCAAAGCAACAGCTAACTTCCCTGTCCTAAGTTCACAACTCTGCTGCACACCAGCACTTCCTAGGAGACAAATGACTCTATAGTCATATACAACAAACAAACAGGATCTTAAAATAATACTAATTACAATTGTCTATTTCTAGTTTATTATAATTTGCCACCTACAAAAAACTGCCATCACTTTGGCATACAAACACACACACACACACACACACACACACACACACACACACACATATGCATGGTTATTTATTATTTTGTTTTTCAGACAGTCTTGCTATGTAGCCCAAGGTAGCCTTGGAATTGAGATCTTCTTGCTTCTACCTTCCAATAATGGTGACTATTTTACCGTTTTCAAAATAATTTTTATTGTGGGCTAAAGTTAAACAATTTGAAAGATAAAAGGCTGGAGAGATGGTTTAGCAGTTAAGTGCTTGCCTGTGAAGCCTAAGGACCCCAGTTCGAGGCTTGATTCCCTAGGACCCACATAAGCAAGATGAACAAAGTGGTACATGCATCTAGAGTTCGTCTGCAGTGGCTGGAGACCCTGGTGCGCCCATTCTCTCTCTATCTGCCTCTTTCTCTTTCTGTCTGTTGCTCTCAAATAAATAAATACACAAAAATAAATAAAAATTTTAAAAGATAAAAAATGTAGGTATAAAAATGCAAAAATTATGATCCAGAAAGAAAAGCATTGCAAGTTAAAAAAAAAAAAAAAAAAAAAAAAGGTACCTGTCTGGAGAAATGGCTTAGTGGTGAAGGAGTTTGCCTGCAAAGTTGAAGGATGCTGGTGCAAGTCTCCAAGACCCACGTAAGCCAGATGCACAAGGGGGCAAATGTGTCTGGAGTTCATTTGCAGTGGTAGAAGGCCCTGTCATACACATACTTTCTCTGCTCTGTCTGCCTCTTTGTCTCTCTCAAATAAATAAATAACTATTTAAAAAGCACACTACTCAGTAGTGCACTTCTGTTATGTCCAGGAGCCTGGGTTTCCCCTTAAATCAACGTCCTTTTTACATGTAGAAGACATGCTTAGTTATGTAAGTAGGTCATATTAAATAAAATTAACACCATGAAAGGTTAAAAGGATTTCTTGCCAAAAAAATTACCTTTTGCAACCTGGTTTCGACAAGCACGAAGAGACTGAAAAAGGCTAAATCCATCAATAGTCACAATGGCAGCTGGATACAAGATACTCAACTCTTCATTCTATTTAGAAAATAAAAGGAAGAAAACAATACATTTTCTTAAATATATATGGCAAATAAGCATATCCTTTAAAAAAAAAAAAAACCTGAATGTCATGCACAACACAGTCAAATACCGTGACTAAACAGTCACCAATCTAATATATCCAATAACTGTATATGGTAGAAAATTGTTTTATAATGGTGAGAATAGCAAAAATTTTGTTCAATTCCATAAAAACAGTCAATACACAGATGTAAGTAATATATAAAAATAGAAAGAGCTGGGCATGGTGGCACACGCCTTTAATCCCAGCACTTGGGAGGCAGAGGTAGGAGGATTTCAGT
The DNA here is from genome assembly GCA_036365145.1 of Orientallactaga sibirica. NCBI lineage: Eukaryota > Metazoa > Chordata > Mammalia > Rodentia > Dipodidae > Orientallactaga > Orientallactaga sibirica. The sequence goes on from JAEOAD010000035.1 coordinate 3,138,242, forward strand.
GAGTTCAAGGCCACCCTGAGACTACATAGTTAATTCCAGGTCAGCCTGGGCCAGAGTGAGACCCTACCCTTAAAAACCAAAACAAACAAACAAACAAACAAACAATAAAATAAAACAGAAAGCAAGCTTACATGAAATAAATTCATATGCATTTGTTAAGACTAAACCACGCAGTATTCCATACGATGCTTTGTAGTCATCAATAGCATGTTTCTTTCTTTATGTTGTCATTATATTTGCATGCTGGGGATGGAACTCAGGGCTTTGCACATGCTAGGCAGGTGCTTTGTCAAATGAACAACATCCCAGCTACAATTTTTGTCATTTTAATAATATTTTGTCATGACTCTACTTCTAGGCCTAACCTTTGTGTGACACAGCAGACTAAAACTCTCCAATGGCTTCCTCCACATTTAGAATCAAACAAGCTCCTGGACCACATCTGTACTCGGGCACACACCTCTGAAGTCTCACATGTCTGTCCTTGTTTCTTGAGCAAGGCAAACATCACATCAATCCTCTGCATGTTCTTGGTTTCAGCCCACATGTTCATTACTCAGCATGGCTCCTGAGCCTCCATCTCAAAGAGCATCACCAGTCCCTTGCCACATTACCATCTCACCAACACAATGACTTCCTTCCTGGTGCCCAGCAGAGACCAAAACCACTTTTCTTTCTCTAGTTGTTTACTGTGGGTTTCCCTCTGCTGTCCCCAAGCTCTAAGCTCCATGAAAGCCATAACCTGTGGTCTAGCTCACCAATGAATCCTCAATGATTAGAAGTGGACTGGCATGTAACAGGAAATATGTATCTGTCTTTGAGTAATCTATTATATTTTCATTATAAGCATTCTGCAACAAACACTCTTCTGTCTATATCCTTTCACTTTAGCAGGATAGTACTTTCACATAAATCCTTCAAGTAACTCTTCTAGGTTATGGAACATGTACAATTTTCATCTTCATTCATATTATTGTGTGTGCACACACGCGGACCTTGGCATACTAAGCAAGCATTCTATAGCCGAGCTATATCCCTGGCCCTTGGTTTTCTGAGACAGGGTGTCTTGCTATTTAGCCCAGGCTATCCTTGAATTTGCAACCTCCTGCCTTAACCTTCTAAGACCTGGGATTAAAGGTTGTATCCATTTTGAAAGTTTTTTTGGACCACAAGGATCAGGAGCCAAGGATAAGGGAGCCAAGTGTCCATGGTCCACTGAGCAGGGTGCAGGGAGGGAACCTCCCCACTGACTTGGAGGACCTGAAAGACAAGAAGGACGCAACCACCAGCAAGGGGAAACCCTCCCCAACCAGACTGGCCCCAGACCTGTACAGGCTGAGCTAAATGACAAAGGAGTTTTTCTTCCTGAAGTCACTGAGGTTGTTTTATAAATGCCAGAGACAGGTCTTCTTCCTTAGGGACCTCCCTCAGTGATCCATGTCACCCTGACATGTGACCTCAGGTCTAGAAAGACAACAGATGCTTCTGCATACATGGGCTAGCCGACAAGTCGGATACACAGATATTCACGCAGCAAACATTAGCTGTTCCATAGTCACTAAGAACTTTCACCTAGAAGTAATTTTCTTGGCTTTTGGTATGGCAACAGCAAGCATGTAAGCACTAGTTACAATGTTTTTCCCATCAGTTCTTAAAAAATAAACAAGAGTACTACAGTCACGATCAAGTTTAAGTGTTAAAAGAAACTTATGGTGCAGTGATTTTGTAGAAAAATGACAAACATCTCTTGACAGATACCTTCACTTTAGAGATCACCATCCATCATCTATCACCTATGCCTTCTTTGTTGCCTTCTATAATTTCTGCTTTCTCCCATCTCCAGGATGCAGTTTTATAGTCCTGATGCCCTTGACTTGGGAGAGGTCATCTATAACTTCAATGAGCACCTCCAACCTAGTCCGTCATGACGCGATCCTGCTGCCTTCATCTCTCCTACCACTGCCTCAATCCAACATGTTTAGCTTTACACTAAGCCTTAACCTTCAGCCAATGCAGAAGTCCCCTTTTCAAAGTTGTCAATGGCATCCACTTAGAAGGAATGTTCCTGAGCTATCTATGGCTCATTCCTCTTTACAACATCCTACATTTTTGGACAAGAACAAAGCCTTGCCAATTGTTTCTTCATAACTTTAAAAAATCCAATTTCAAGTAAGGTCTAGTAACACACACCTATCATCATAGCACTGGGGAGGCAAGGCAGGAGGACTGCAATTTCCAGGCAGCATGAGACATTAAGCCCCCAAACAAACAAGACCTGCCCTATAACCAGCTTCCCTGGTCCAATTCTTAAAGCTCCAACTTGCACTGAGCACAGCCTAACACATTACCTTCTTCTCCTAACTCTGTAGGAGTTTTTCCCATCTTCTGAAGACTTCTCATTTTTTAAAGTTCATGCAAAATTCTCTCTACTCATCAGTTTCTCATGATTTTCTAATGAGTTTCTTCATAGTCACACACATAGTCCTATATTTGAATTTTTCCTCATTTTCCTCTGGACCATCTAAAATACTTTTTCTCACTACTAATCAAAGTCCATGCTCATTATTCAAGACTGAAAAGAAATCTCACCTAACTGAACTTATCCCTTATTTTCATAGTTCTAATGGAGCCAATTCTTTTTTCTAACTTGTACAGAGGTGATTTTGACCATACAAACTGATTAGTTGTTTATGTTACTGATTCATTAATAAGAAATGACATTATATATATATATATATATATTTTGGTTTTGCGAGGTAGGGTCTCACTCTGGTCCAGGCTGACCTGGAATTACCTATGTAGTCTCAGGGTGGCCTAGAACTCTCGGCGATCCTCCTACCTCTGCCTCCCGAGTGCTGGGATTAAAGGCGTGCGCCACCACGCCCGGCAGAAATGACATATATTAATGGAGTATCTTTTACTAGGTTCTATAGCTCCAGATTCTCTATTATGAAATTTAAGTCCACTTATGCATGCTAAACACATCTATCTGTTCATGGGAAATCTTTTGGAAGCAAGTAGTACAAAAAAGAAAGGCATGTTGATAGTTTAACCACTCCAATGCAAGCCAAATAAAAGCATACTGGTTGATGTAACTCTATAATTATTTTTAATTAGTAGACCATAACTTTTTTTTTACTATGGGTAATTTTAACTTTTGATGTAAAGTTATATCAATACCACCTTTTATCTTAAATCAATAGCACAGTATTTCATTTAAAAATGTATCAAGGTTGTATTCTATATTTAGCTACAAATACATAATTCTAGTCTATGACAGCACAGCTAACTTTGCCCTGAGACAAAAAAATTAAGTTGGCAGAAAAGTAAAAGGAAACATCTTGAAGCAATCCTACTGCTACTGTGAACTCTACTTTTGTCAATACCTGCTCGGTGACACCAGGATGCCGCGGGATCGCATAGGTCCTACATTTGAGCTGGCGGACGGGGTCTTCATTCAGAAGCTGTGCGAGCAAGAGTACACCACTCTAGGAGGAAGTGGAGAGGCTGCTCAGCTTCACAGAGGTACATGGAGCTGAAGGTACAGCAAGGCACAGAGCTCCTCCCCCAGCAGGATTCCATGCATCCCGGTTCTCTCAGCTTCGCTTCTGACTCCTCTACCAGAAGCTTCCCCTGCTTATGCTTACTCCACCCCCTTGAAACATCAACAACCTATTTCCAAGATTAATATAACAAAGTGAGAAACTAGTATGATAAGATGCATGATGGTCCTACAGTCAACCCAACTCACCTCAGTGTAGAAGCGGACATAACCCGAAGTAAAACCCACCACAATGCAGGTCCAGTCAGGACGTCCAGTAGAACTCCTATAACAAATAAGATTCATGATCTTAATAGCCCGACCTCGAAGTAAAGAGAACAGGTAGCTCTTATATATCCTTACCTCTTCTGACTTGCCAGTGGAATACAGAGAGCACTAGTCACACGTTCCCTAAAAATAAGACAAAATCAAATCGTGTGCTCAGTCACTGAATTTGGCCACTACTTTTATTTCTCTATCAGTTAAGGTAAAAAGGCAGGGCTGGAGAGATGGCTTAGTGGTTAAGGCGCCTGCCTCCTAAGCCTAAGAATGCTGGTTCCAATCTCCAGGTCTCATGTTTAGCCAGATGCAAAGTGACACAAAGGCGCAATGCCGCACTTGCCCACAAGGGGGCGCACATATCTGGATTTCGTTAGCAGCAGCTGAGAGGCTGCTGGCACCCATCTCTGTCTCTTCCTCTCCTCTCTCTCTCTCTCTCTCAAAAAAAAAAAAAAAAAAAAAAAAAAAGGGGGCAGTAAGTGAAAAACAACCTCCGTAGATCAGGTTGTCTGACACATAACTAAAAATACAGTAAAGTTCATTCACATAAAATGCAACATCACATTCATTTAAATAAAACAATATTTTCCATTCTGTATTGGCACAAAATAAAACAAAACTTTATGTACACAAAATTTTGTACAGAGAATCTAGAAAATCTCAAATGTTTATCAGTCACTGCCCACTATACCTGCTATCTCCTGAATCCACTAAGAACCCAGCCTTCCTCCTTGTTTGATGGGTGCAGCAGTGGGTAGGAGGCAGTCCCAGACACATGACTTACAGATTGCATGCTTTGCAGTATGTCCTTTTAGGGACTTGATGCATTTCAACTGGGTAGTTTCTTCTTTTATATTTTGCACACACTGATCCTGATAATCTACTTCTAAGTACTCATCAGGATTTTTTTTTCCCTGAAATGCAGTCCTAAAATATTGTCAGGAGCTCAGAGACAGAGCCTTGACATCAAAACAACTTCTACTGACTGGCTTGCTTAAGCTCTCAAACTTGTGCCCATTACTAGCTTGAAACCTATACTCATGCTAGGCATTCACTGAGAAAAATTCATCCTTTTGCTTATTGTTTTTAAGCTAATATATATATATTTTGTATTTCTTACAGAAATTAAATGTCAGACTGAGAAATATTCTGATTCATTTGTTTTATTTTATTTTATTTTTAATTTATTTACTAGAGACAGAGAAAGGGGGAGAGGGAGAATGGGTGCACCAGGGCCTCCAGCCACTGCAAACAAATTCCAGATGCATGAGCCACCTTGTACATCTGGCTTACATGGGCCCTAGGGAATCAAGCGTTGAACCGGCTTCACAGGCAAGCACTTCACCGCTAAGCCATCACTCCAGTCCCTGTTTGGTTGTTTTTTTGAGGCAGGGTCTTACTCTTGCCCAGGCAGACCTGGAACTTACTCTTTAGCCCCAGGCTAGCCCCCAAGTGCTGGGATTAAAGGCGTGCACCACTATGCCTTGCCTCTTTTATTTTGATAATAGTAAAAACATTTCACGGAGTATCTACAATGTACAATATTCTGGGCTCTTCCAACGTGACTGTCTTTAACCCAAATTCAGAGTTTCAAGATGCTCCCTCTCATTCTGTGCAGTGCTCATTCAGTCTTCACAGTGTAACTGCAAACAGCATTTGGCTCAAGGCTCCAGGCTAGTGGTTCTCTCACTCTAGACACCATGGTTTTCAAAGTTCTACTGGGTCAGTAGGAAACATAAATGCACCAATTTCATTTGAGTTTAAGAACTGAAATCACATCACTGGCTTCAAATACAAACTGAGTATTAGTGAAGCCAGGATGCCAAGGGCTGCCCTTGTTTTCCTGGTTGAAATGGAGAACAGGGGAGACAAAAACGTATAAGGATGGTATGGATTCTTTCTGAACCAGAATTTTAAAGAAAAATCACATGATGAACAAAACTAAATCTGCTAAACAAATCATTTCCTACAATACAGATGGAAGTACATGCAGCACTTACACGCGATAAAGGTGGGTGTACACGCAGCACTTACATGTGATAAAGGTGGATATATACACAAGTGATGAAGGTAGAGGTACACACAGCACTTACACGTGATAAAGGTGGGTGCACACGCAGCACTTACACGTTATAAAGGTGGATGTACACACAAGTGATGAAGGTAGAGGTACAGGCAGCACTTACACGTTATAAAGGTGGATGTACACACAAGTGATGAAGGTAGAGGTACACGCAGCACTTACACGTTATAAAGGTGGATGTACACACAAGTGATGAAGGTATAGGTACACGTAGCACTTACACATGATAAAGGTGGGTGTACACGCAGCACTTACATGTGATAAAGGTGGATGTATATGCAGCACTTATGTTTGACAAAACTTAATACATTCACTTGCAAATGAATCTATTTCATATACTGAACAAACAAAGAAACAGAAAAGTCAACTGGCACTTACCCTTCTTCAACATTTAAAGAACCACTCCATCCAACAGCAAATTGCATTTCTTCCTTTCCTTTATCGCTATATTTCCATTTTGCTGAAAAAATTAAGATAGCATATAAAATAAATTCATAATATACTAAGTCAGCAATTTATGAATTTTGTTCTTTCCCTTTAAAAGATGAGTAAAAAATTAGTCATCTGTATTACCTAGCATATGTCTTTTTATAGGTAAATATTTAATAATTTTTTGAGCTTGTGTGTCTAAATAATGTGTATGTGGTATGTGTGTGTATATGTCATGCAATGCCCAGAGCAGAACATGGGGCGTCCTGCTCCACTGCTCTTCTGGTAATGACTTGAGCAGGAGTTTTTTACTTATCTGGAACCTTCGATTCCCTGGTCTCGGCTCCTTCCGGTGGGACTGAGGTTAGAGGTGTGCATGGCTACACCCAGCTGTTTATGTGAGTTCTGCAGATGTGAACTCAGGCAGCATCAGATCCCCTCAGGCCCTTATGCTTGCAAAGGAAGCACACTGAACTACTGAGCCATGACTCTAGCCCATGATAATTTTTTGATTTTTACAATGATTTTTTTAATGTTTATTTTTATTTATTTGAGAGAGAGAGAGAGAGACAGACAGACAGACAGGCAGACAGACAGAGACAGAATGGGCACACAGGGCTTCCAGCTGCTGCAAATAAACTCCAGACACATGTGCCACCTTGTGCATCTTGTTTACATGGGTCCTGGGGAATTGAACCTAGGTCCTTTGACTTTGGAGGCAAGTGCCTTAACTGCTAAGCCATCTCCCCAGCCCTAAAATGATTTCTATAAAAATCACCTTGTCTCCTAGCCATTAGCCTCTCCCTTCTTTAATTAAACCCATATAATACATTACTCTATGAGTAGTTCTTGCAGAACAGTTATAATTCCCATGAACTAACCTATTTTATTTATAAAGACTATCTTTACATTAGATTTATGCTACTGGGGACAAATTCTATAGGCATTATATATAACCTTAGTTTGTTCTGTGAGATTTTTTTTTTTTTTTTTTTGGTTTTTCAAGGTAAGTCTCACTCTAGGCCCAGGCTGACCTGAAACTCATTATGTAGTCTCAGGGTGGCCTCGAACTCATGGCAATCCTCCTTCCTCTGCCTCCCGAGTGCTAGGATTAAAGGTGTGTGCCACCACGCCTGGCATGTTTGTCAAGGAAGGGTCTCACTCTTAGCTCAGGCTGACCTAAAATTTGAAATTCACTATGTAGTATCAAGCTGGCCTCGAACTCAAGGCGATCCTCCTACCTCTGCCTCCTGAGTGCTGGGATTAAAGGTGTGTGCCACCATGCCCGGCTCAAATCTTTTTTTTTTTTATCTTGAACAAAAGTTTTGTGAACTGAAAATGTATGCCTCAAGTACAAATCCATAGTATTGTAAAATTTCAAGTTATAGGTGCAACTCATGCCTCTCACATTGTTATTTGCTTAGCGCCGAGTATCCCTTGCAAGAAGTACGCCATGTCCAGGACTGACTCTGATGTGTCAGAGATAAAAAAAGTTGCAGGCTAGAAAAAAAGGAAATAAGCCAGGTGTGGTGGCACATATCTTTAATCCCAGCACTCAGGAGGCTGAGGTAGGAGGATTACCACGAGTTTGAAGCTAGCCTGAGCTATGTGGAGTTCCGAGTTGGCCTGGGCTAGAGTGAGATCATGCCTATGGGAAGGAGGGAAGAATAGAGGGAGGGAGGGATGGAGGGAGGGAGGGAGGAAAGGAGGGAGGGCAAAGAAAGAAAGAAGAAAAGCAAAAAGCATGTAAGTATTATTTAATTAACATTTAGCATATTATCATTGATGCCACTACATAATATATGCAATACAAGTAATGGTTTTTATTTCCAAATAATCCATAGTCTGTTCCATTCTATACATTAAAACAAAGACAGCAAAAATTAATGGAATACTCACGCACTAGAAACACGGCTTTCTGCTCCCGAGCTATAACCATAAGATCACTGGTTGGAGATAGGGATAACACACAGTCTTGAAGCCAGGAGGTTTGCTGTGCTTTGCAAGTACTCCCTTCTTCTTCCTATGCATAAAAATACAATTACTACACAAGTACCAATATCAAAGAGTCACCGACTTAGCCTGTCTGCCTTGGTGGTAAGGTATAAGAATAAAAGGAAAAGAGAAAAATTTCCAATTTCATTCCAGAGCTTTATAATATTCCTTACCAAAATATGTTAATGCTGACCAATAAACAAAATTCTCACTACAAGCAAATCTGTGCATATTAATACAAACCCTCAAATCCAGTAATAATTCAGTCTAGGAGATTTGATAGATAACCCTGTCCTCAGAGAAACAGCATAGATGGCATAGATGGCAACCAGCCATTATTAGATGACTGACTGGTCCTGGGAGCAGTAAGTAACTTACATGATGTAATGCTTCTTGATTGCTACTTGACTTTCAAGGTGCTGTTTTTAGGTTGTATATTTATTGACTACACAGCTAAATCCCATTGTCAGAATTCAACAGGCAGAGGTCTTCCTTAGAAAATATCTCATAGTCCTCTACTCTAGCCACCCAGTTGTCTGCTCCAGAGACAGAGGGAAATCTCTTGCGTGGTATCTTATGTACTGACAAGCAAATGCAATGACTGTCCTTTTCTCCCCGTCCTCACGAGAATAGGAGCACAGTATGTGTCAGGTTTGGCAACTTGCTTTCTTCTCTTAACATGTACCTCACATTTCATTCTACAAGAAGTTTCTTTATTCTCCTTGGTATCTTCATATTATTCCACTTTATGGAATTTATTTATTTAACCAGCTCCCTATTTGTGCTACTTGCAGTCTTTTGTTGTCTCAAGCTGTGCTGCAGTGAAATGAGTTACTTTATACACTTGTCAATTTGTAGGTGTATCAGTAAGGTGAATTACAGGTCAGAGGAAATGCTCATGGAGGCATAAGTGGACGCTGTGTGTTGGTCTCAATCCCTCTTCACCTTGTATTTTGAAACAGGGTCTCTTGCTGAACCTAGAGCTGACCAATCTGGCTAGACTAGCTAGCCAGCAGCCCCAGGGATTCTCCTACCTCTGCCTTCCTAGTGTTGAGATTAGGACATGTGTCAACAAGCACATTTTTCTATGGATTGTGGGGGTCCAAACTCAGGTCCTCATGCTGGGCAGCAAGCACTTTCCCCACTGGGCCATCTCCCCAGCCTCTCCAGATCTTTATCATCTGAAGCCACACAGGGAAGCAGCTGCCCACCTATGCACATCCAAGTTCCTGGTCACAACTAATTCTGAAGTAACTGTGCTCTGAGACTAAAACACAACATCAGATACATCAGATTCAATAAAATAAAAGGCCTTTCAAGACAATAACTCAAACAAAATAGTAGCCTTCTAAGTTCATGGAGAGAGGTCAAATATGTTTCCTTGAAGGCTGGCCTATTTCTGCCCTGAACAGAGTAAATCTTACCATGATAAGGACATCACATTCCTTCCTGCTCCTGCACAATCTGTGGGAAATCCTTTGGCATCATCAGAGCACAAGACAGAGGACTCTCAGTGACAAGTCTAACCCTATTCATCTCAACATGAGGCAGAGGTGACACTGGTAACAGCGATGCTCACAGAAATGTAAGTGCAGTTCTTATTGTGACCCGGACCTTCCCATGTCTTACTGAATTATTAGATTAACTCTAAGCAAAGCTGTATTACTGGCCCTAATGTGGCTATTGTGGTATATGGAAACTTCCCACAGGTTGTGCAGGAGCAGGAAGGAATGCGAGCAAAGCCACGAGGGCTGAGGCTGGGGATAACCTGAACTGCACTGCTGATTACACACAGACCTGCCTCTTACCTGCTCTGCCACTTGCAGTGACCACACACAATGCCTGCATCTATGGATCCACAATCAAGGGGTGGCAAAAGCTCTTCTCACGTCTAGATGAAAAGGCTAGTGTCTCTCAGTGGTTAAAAACAAACAAGCAGTGACACGAGCGGCGCTCTACCAATCCAGCTATGACATCTGGAAGGGTGACTATGTACTTAGTATTACTGCTCGTCTCTTTTCTTTTGGAGGAAGCCATGACGTAGGACCCTGCACTTCAACATAAGCAGAATAATTGATGGACACATGAGGAGCATTTATCAACACTGAAAGGTTATAAATGCCATAATAAATGTTAAGAACTTAAGAACAAGCTGTGTTTGAAAGTACTAAAACCTTGGGGGATTAGTAATTATCACGATGACAGGCAATTCTTTAGTAGGGGAGGAGTGCTGCACACTGCAGCACACTTAGCAGGACCCTTGGCCTCTAACCACCAAAAAAGCCAGCATCCCCCAGCGGTGACAACTCAAAGCATCTCCAGACATTGCCAAGTGTAATAAGCCCCTGCTCGACACCACCACAGTTTTAGCTGAATAAAAAACAAACAAACAACAAAACTGTACAGTTAAGAAAAAAAGTAACAGATCAACTCACTGAAAAATTACAGTGCTGGGTACAAGGTACTATGACCAAAGACTCTAGAATTACATGTCTACACTTATACAGTCATCAGGCACCTGACAGGATGATACAAGGTCATTATCAAATGGACATAACTATAGTGATCGTGTGAATGAAATTCCTCACTGTCAAGAAAAGAAACCAAAGCCTGGAAAGGGTTAGCAGATTACCACTCACCACACCAAGGCCACAGACAGGATGCTTAAAGAAACACAGATCCACACGGTCCTTGGATACGCACTATGAACCTAGGTTCCTCAGCAGTAACGTCAGGAGACTCAGCAGAGTGAGGAAACACCTGTGGCCAGAATCATGAGAATCCAGACCCTCAGGTCTTGTGCTGCACAGCACCACCACAGCCATTACTCCCTGTGTCAGCAGTATAAGGATAGAAAGATTAGGAAAAACTGTCCCTGCCCTTTATTCTTACAGCCTCTGGTGGAAACAGATGGACAAATCCATAGCAGTCACTAACCGGAGCACATGGGACAGCCACCACCCAACCCACTGGGCCCTGGAGAGCAGGGTGACAGAAAAAGTCCACTGGAAGAAGTCCTAAGCCAGCTCTTTCAGGAAGGGTCCAAAGTGGCCAGCAACAGAGAAAGGGAGCGATGGCAGCAGACAGGAACAGGGTGGACACATTTTTAAACTCAATGTTATCTCATTATTTGAAAAGTGCTTCTTGGGCTGGAGGGATGGCTTAGCAGTCAAGGTGTTTGCCTACAAAGCTAAAGGACCTACATGAGCCAGATACACAAGGGGATGCATGCATCTGGAGTTCGTTTGCAGTGGCTGGAGGCCCTGGTGCGCCCATTCTCTCTCTCTCCCTCTTTCTCTGTCAAATAAATAAATAAATAAAAATTTAAAAAATATAAAAAAGAAAAAAAGAAAAGTGCTTCTCTAGATACCAAAAACTTTTTCCCCAAGGTAAGATGTGTGGTTTATAGCCAGTGTGACAGTGTACTCAGCTGCTTGAGAGACGGAGGCAGGAGGATTTTGAGTTTGAGGCCAGTTTGGGCAACATGTACAGAACACATCTTAAAGGAACAAAATAAACAAAAGAGCTTCAGTTTAAAGAACACTGCTCTAAGCCAGGATTCCTTAGTCTCAGCACTTCGAACATTTTAGGAAAGACAATTTCTCACTTGGATGGACTGAGCTGTGCACTGCAGAACACTCTATACCAAACACGCCAGCGGTACTCCAGTATAATAAATGGCCCCATTGTCCCCTGGAGAAGGAATAAAACTGCCCCAAGTTGAGAACTACTGCTATAGGCAACAGAATGTCAAAATAAGAACATGGTGGGCCAGACAGCCCTAACCTGGCTAAGCAATGCAGATAAACCCCAAAAGGTGAAGGATGAGGATCAATCCTGAAATAGTTCCTGGGAACTTCCGGTCAGAGCATGAGTGACTAGATAAAAATATCGGAGGACTGGGAATATAGCTCAGCAGTTGCCTGAAAAGCCCAATAGCTAGCGTTAGACTCCCTAGTATCTATGGAAAGCTAGATGCACAAAGTAGCACATATATCTGGAGTTTGTTTGCAGCAGCAAGAGGTCCTGACTCACTCTCACTCTCTCTCTGTGTCATATATGTGCACACAAAGAAATATTTAAAAAAATATTGGGACAAAGGAGTAAGAAAAGCCTGACTCCATGCTGGGTAACTGAACTAGAATTAGCTTTTACAGCAAAAACTTGATTTCCACGTCATCAAGAACGCTCGGACAGGACAAATCAAAAAAGAAGTCACAAGGGAAATTAGAAAATATTTTGCACTACTACATGAAGTTGAAAATATGTCACTGAGAACAGGTAAATTTATAGCATTATGTTATAAGAGAAAATAGATTTTAAAATAAGTAATCCACAATATCACCTTAATAATCTAGAAGATGAACAAAGGGGAATTAAAGGAATAAAGACAATAAAACAGATAATACTACAGTCAATGAATGTGTAAGGCTTAAAACTATTAGCTCTGAAAAAAAGACAATATTTTTTATGTTTTAAATGTATTTATTTATGAAAGGGAGAGACAGGCAGATAGAAAGAATGGGCATGGCAGGGCCTCTAGCTGCTGCAAACTTCAGATACATGCACCATCTTGTGCATCTGGCTTATGTGGGTCCTGGGGAATTGAACCTGGGTCTTTTGGCTTTGCAGGCAAGCTCCTTAACTGCTAAGCCATCTCTCCAGCCCTCCCCCTCCATTTTCAATGAAACCACTACAGCAGCCCCTAACTTTTCTCCTTGCCTCCATGTTAACCACCCTGTTTCAACTTACACCACAGAGCAACCCTGGTGAATGAACAGTAGAAACCAGAAATCAGATGAATGTTTTAGAGTAAACTTCAAGTTCACAAAGTTTTACATCAGGCATGTAGAGTAAACTCCAAGTTCACGATTTATGTCAGGCCTTTTTTAAAAAAAATTTTTTTATTCATTTATTTATTTGAGAGAGAGAGAGAGGGGGGAAGGAAGGAAGGAAGGAAGGAAGGAAGGAAGGAAGGAAGGAAGGAAGGAAGGAAGGAAGGAAGGAAGGAAGGAAGGAAGGAAGGAAAGAGAGAATGGGCACCCAGGGCCTCCAGCCACCGCAAATGCATGAAAACTCTAGAAGCATGCACCGCCTTATGCACCTGGTTTATGTGGATACTGGGAAATCAAACCTGACTTAGGCTAAAGCTTAGGATTTGCAGGTAAGCGCCTTAACCAGTAAGCCATCTCTTCAGCCTGTGTCAGGCCTGTTTACCAACCCCTTCTGGTAGCAGTCTCAGTTCTTCCTCGCCATACTGGACTTTAAGATCCCTCAGACAGGAAGGGACTTGGCAAAAAGAGCTCTCTTGGCCCACAACAGCTCTTTGCCAGGTTTTCTCTCCACTGACTGACTTCATGTTGCCTGGGTGATCTCACCTTAAATGCCCCGTCCTCCGAAAGTCATCCCTAACCACCAACCTACAGCAGTTGTAGATTACATCTTATATCATATAACCATTAGAATCTCTGCATGCCTACTACCTTTTGATACTTTTTTTTTGGGGGGGGGGTGTTCAAGGTAGGGTCTCACTCTAGCTCAGGCTGACCTGGAATTCACTCTGTAGTTTCAGGGTGGCTTGAACTCATGGCAATCCTCCTACCTCTGCCCCCTGAGTGCCAGGATTAAAGGTGTGCACCACCATGCCCAGCTCTGATACTTTTTATCTATCTTTTTTCTCTCACCCCACTAGACTGTATGCTTCTGGAAATAGGGACCGTAAGAAGATGTATCCATTACATAGTTCATTCTTTCTTCAGAAAAATAAAAATGTTAACATCTTGATTTTGTTCAGCTATAAAATCTTCTGTGGTGGCAGAGAGAATATGATTGTCTCATCCTACAATTCCAAGGAAAGGAATGATTAACCAAAGAAAAGCAAGAATGGTTAGGTCAGACATCAATGCACAGCCTGATTCTGGGCAAGGAAATACATAGCAAGATTTACTAGTAGCTTCTAGGAAAAGTGTTTCCTTGTAAAGAACATAGAATGTCCAAGTCTTTTTCTCCCTCTGGTCACAAGCAGTACTGGCACACTGTTCTGTGAGGGAAACAAGCTAGAGAGACAAAGGGGAAGAATTTGAAGAGATAGTTGCATTTCTCAACCAACCTAGCAGGTATCCAACCCCTGGATTTCCTTCTATGTGTGTTAATGCAGTTTCTTGTAGCTTAAATCAGTTTACATTAGATTTGCCATGACTCCCAAGTAAAAATGTATCACCACATACATGGATGGGTTTCATCTACTTGGTTCCTTGCTATAGCCTCAGCATCGAGAACACAAATGTTAGAACACACTATGAAGGATAAGATTCTATAGTGACCATTCTTTTCTTTTTTTCTTTTTCTTTTTTGGTTTTTCGAGGCTGACCTGGAATTCACTATGTACTTTTAGGGTGGCCTTGAATTCACAGCAATCCTCCCACCTCTGCCTCCCGAATGCTGAGATTAAAGGCGTGCGCCACCACACCCAGCTATAGTGACCATTCTAACTGGCTGCTATAGAACCACAAGCCAATCACCTACTCTTCATCATGAGCTGCCTAGTCTCAAATTCTCTGCAGTGTCACAGACTGAAGCACAGCTCAGCCGTAAAGCCATTAAGGTCCTAACACTGAATCACAACGCCATCACTACAAAAAGGAAAATGTGGCCACATTTATAGACTTACAGGTTCCGGTTCCTGAGGCTCTGCTTCTTCCCATGCTCCCCAACCATCATCTTCCCAACTTGTTGACTTGCCTATTAGAAAAAGAAACATCCAGTTTCAAAAAAGCTAAAAAACGGATAAATGTTTATTACTTAAGGCAGACAAATACACAGTGACAAAACACAGGTAAACCTTCAGACTATCTTAGAAAATGAATTGTTTCTTCACAAGACTATGTACCCATGAAAAAGAAAACTGCATTTAAAAATATTTTCACATATGTAAAAAATATATATATATATATATATATATATATATATATATATATATATATGGGGGGACACACACATGGGCATGCCAGGACCACCTGTCAATGCAAATGAACTCCAGTCCAGTGCTCCACTTTGTGAGTCTGGCTACACATTGGTACTGGGGAATTGAACCTGGGCCATCAGGCTTTACAAGTTAAGTATCTTTAACCACTGAGCCATTTCTCCAACCTGAAAACTGCATTCTGAAATAAGGTAGGTTTCCTGTTCCATGCTCTTTTCTGATACTCTTACTTCTCATATATGAGATGACATTTTCAGACTAAAATATGACACTCACTAAAACATATGACAAGGAATTAAACTTTGGCAAGTATCTCTTATACTGTTCACGTTATTTGTTTTACTTAATTATCTTAGAATTTATCAGAAGAAATAAATTACCATTTATAAAATATTTTATTTATGTACTTATTTGAGAGAGGGAGAGAGAGAGAAGGAGGGAGAGAGAATGGGTATGCCAAGGCCTCCAGCCATTGCTAATGAACTGCATAGGCATGCACCACCTTGTGCATCTGGCTTTGGATGGGTAGTAGAGAATCGAACCTGGGTCCCTTGGCTTTGTTGGTAAGTGCCTTAACACTAAGCAATCTCTCCAGCCCATTTAATTTAAATATTTTATTTATTTACTTATTTGGGAGAATTATCATTTGTTGAGCAACTATGGAAATAAGAATCATATGCTGTGTTAGTTCAAATTAAATTAAAACATTACTAAAATTCAAATAAAACTTCAGGCCCGGGGTTGGGGAAATGGCTCAGTGGTTGAAAGCGCTTAGCAGTTATGCATGAAGATCTTGGGCTAGAGACCAGCAAGTTCAACTCCCCAGAACCCAGGTAAAAAAGTTGGGCAAGGCCACGCACAGCTGTAGGCTCAGCCCATGGAAGGAGGGGAGACTGGAGGAACCTTAGGATTCACTGAGGGACAGAGGCTCCAGGTCTCAAGAAAAGACACTGACGAGGGCTGAGAACATGGAATGCGCTCATCTGGCCTCTACAAACGCGCACAGGGTGTCACTGCCTGCACGCACGAAACCACTTTAGGACTAAAAAATAAGACTGCAGAGGTTTTATTTTAACTTTATCAATTTTCAAATTTAATTTATGAAATGCATTAAAAATATCTAACACTTATTCAAATCTTGGATTAAGTATTTTTGTAAGCTTTGGTTTTCTCACTATGAAAACAAGAAAAAGAGCTGGGCATGAAGCTTATACGAGCCTTTCATCTCAGCACTTGGCAGGGTAAGGCAGGAGGACGGCTGTGAGTTTGAGGCCAACAAACTGAGTTCCAGGTCAGCTTGGGCTTGAGTAAGGTCCTGTCTCAAAAAATTAAATAAATAAAAATATGCTGAAAATACAAAGTTTTATATTTAAGCAATCAACTTCAAAATTCTGAAGAAAAATCAGTTTACAAGATTACAGTGATCTTGATGATTTGTAGAGAGAAGAAAACAGAGCTTGCATATTCCATAACTTGAAAAGTTGTTGAAATCAATTATAAAAAATGATTAAAACAAAATAACTCATTACTGATACTTGCAATCACTGCTTGATTAGTTTGGAGTAATAACAGTCTTTCAGCACTTAAATGCCAAATAACTCCTTCCTAGTATCTCAAGTATATTGCTAGGCATGTATTCAGTCCTAAAATAACACTACCATTTGATTAAAAGCACGCGTTTTACAGACACAAGTCAATTAATTAACAATTACTCTTTTAAACAGTAAGTGCCAAACCGTGTAGTTGGAGCTAACAACATTATGACATGAACAGATGGACTACTCCATAACATTAATGCATGAGAGTGCTGCAATCACCACAGGAACTGGACAGAGGCCTAACGCATTTACACGTATATACACTGAAGCATCATACTCAATTACATCTGGGTTTTTTGGCACACATGTGTCTGGCAAGAGTGTGTATGCGCAGTGTGTGTGCAGATGTGTGCCCTCTATGCATGTGTGCAGAGGCTAGAGGGAACGTTGGCTGTCCTCTTACAGCATTCTTCTGTATGGATTCCTTGAGACAGAAAGTTTCAACGAACCTGGAGCTGTTGTTTTTGGTAAGACTGGCTGACCCATAAACCCCATCAATTCTCCTGTCTTCTCACTTTTTAGGTGGATGCTGGGCCCTCTCAGGCTCTCATGCTTGTGTAGCAAGTGCTCTTATCCACTGAACCATCTCTCAGATCCTCATCTTTTCTTTTCTTTCTTTCATTTCATTCACTTATTCATTCATTTCTGAGACAAGGTCTTACTACACAGTCCAGGTTAACTGCTAATTACTAATTACTAATTACTAATCTTCCTACCTCTGTTGCCCAAGTGCTAAGATTAGGGATACCTGACTCCATGCCTGGCCTTAAAATGGCGGCAATGCACAAAACAGCATGCAGTGAACATTCTCATATGTCTACATGCTATACACACACCAATTTACTCAAACGTCTCCAAGATCCTTTCCAATTTGACTTTATAATAGGAAAAATACATTTCTGAGAGAGTCTAAGGTAGCACAAGATCAAGTGGCACACTTAATCCAATTACAGCTCATGAAAAGAGTAAGATTAGGGAAGACTGGGCCCAAAGCAACACTGCTGTTTTTTATTGTTGTTGTGTTTTATTGTTGGAGATAGAAGCTCACGTAGCCCAGGCTGATCTAAAACTCACTAAGTAGCCAAGAATAACCTTGAACTTTGGATCCTCTTGATTCTACCTCCCAATTGCTAGGATTATAGGCTTATGTCACCACATCTTGTTTATGTGGTGCTGGACTGAACCCAGGGCTTAGTGCATGCATGCAGGCAGACAGGCAGGCACTTATAGTGAGCTGAAGGTTTTTTTTTTTTTTTTTTTTTTTTAGTTATTTTAAAATAGAAACATTCCTTTGATATTTAAACTTCTTTAACTTCAAAACCTCATTCTTTGGCGAAGTAATTCAACTGGGCAATCCCCTCATTCATTTTTGTACCGCCTTAGAAGCAACTGTCTTACTGGGTTGATGACAGCAACAAGGCCATCCTATTTATAGTTTTAGAATATGCACTGTCTCTTAGACAAGAAGTTGAAGCCCATGGTTCACATTTAAAGTTGCTATATAAATGGGTTGGAGAAATGGTTCAGTGGTTAAAGGTGCTTGCAAAACCTGACAGCCTGGGTTCGATTCCCCAGTAACTACGTAAAGCCAGATGCACAAAGTGGTGCATGTGTCTGTTGTTCATCTGCAAGTAGCCCTGGCGTGCCCACTCTCATTCTCTGTCTCTGCTTATAAATAAATAAAAACATTTCAAAAATAAAAAAAGTTATAAAATTATGTATATATCAAATTATCAGAATATTAAGACCTCGCAGAATAAAAGCCCTTCAGGAAGGTCAGTTAATCATTCATTGATCCATTTGTGCAAAGTGCTAGATACAAAAGAAAATTAAGCTTCCAAAGAGCTTAGCTCAAGCATATAATCTCTGCTGAATGCTGCACAAAACTATAAAAGCCATTGCTTTATTTTTCTTTTATATTGGTATAAAAAGTACCTGACTCAATTCAAAAATGACTCATACAAGCAAATGGAAGACAATAGTCATGTGGATTGCCTGCCCATGAAAGACACAATATCTCGTTACAGCACAGTTCAAAACATCCAAAAAAAGAGAGACCTTGGGAAATACTTTCTTTAATGTATTTGTGTTCATCAATGTTTGCCCACTTATCAGTGCCTCTGACTACAAATTTTCTTTCAAATGAAATAAAAGACAATTTAATTGGGCAACTCCCACCATCATTGGAGTAGATTTTTCCCTAATAAGTCAGGCTATAAGTAGGTTAAAGAAAGGAGAAAAGGGCTGGAAAGATGGCTTAGTGGTTAAGGCACATGCCTGTGAAGCCTTAGGACCCTGGTTCGATTCTCCAGGACCCACATAAGCCAGATGCACATGATGGCACATGCATCTGGAGTTCATTTGCAGTGGCTAGAGGCCCTGACGTACACACTCTCTTTCTCTCTCTCCCTCCTTTCTCTGTCTCTAATAAAGAAATATAAATAAAAATATTTAAAAAAAAAGAAAGGAGAAAAGGTACCAATAGTCAGTGGTTCAGAGTGTTTTTGTCATCTCATCTCCAATCCTAACCTGGCTCTACTTAGAATACTATGAGAAAACACATTCCAAGTTCTCAACTCAAGTAAGATCTTAGAGACTGGACATCACCCTAGTGACTCTACTTAGTGCCAGTGACAGAACTTCTGCAGCTTCCTAATAGCTATTGAAAACTATTTGATATTGACTTGCAAACTGCTATTTGATAGGTATCAAATAATAGAAAGTGATAGAATCTGGGACACTCAGACAACTTCTAGGACAATCTGGGTACAGTGTGATAGTTCCAATCATCATATCACATAGTCATTGGTAGTTTCCCAGTTTAATGAGCTATGTACTCATTTCAGTTGAAGGCAAGGTCACAAATTATAGGGTAATTTTTAACAGGCCCTTCCCTCCCCAATTAAATAAGCAATAGCTATCCAATATCCAAAAAGCAATTCTTTAAGTGACAGCATAAAAAACAAATGCATCTTTCATTTTGTTGACATGCATGCAACCCAACAAAAATAATCAGAAAATGGCATTCCCATCCACTGCCTTCAAAAAAACACATCAAACCAAAGCAGTTCTGGCGCCTCCTGCAGCTCTTCTACAGGTAGCCTGCACCTGTCACAAGAAAGGAATTCAGACAACAAGCTAGGATGACTGGTACTTTTCAAGACAGCCCCACTCTCAACGTTTCAAGTGGTCTGCATGGGCCCAAGAATGCCTTTACTAAAGTTCCACATGCCACATATCTGAGGCAGATGGTGTGTGGACCACAACTTAAGCCAATCCTGAATCTATAAAGTCTCTTCTTGGCCCTGTCATGCTGCATTCTTCTCTCTAGCTGAACTGTTCACTCACTGGTGGATGTCTTCAACAGTGTTGCCTTAGAAATTTAATGTGAGCCACACATATAATTTTATTTATTTTTATTAGATGTGGACATATTTTGTATGTAAACAACATACGTTGGTACCATCCTTTCCCTCCTTTCTGCCCCTATCTGAAGAGGCCTTCCTCATTGGGGATGCAGTCAACCCCATGCGGATTGTGGGTCATGCATTATGGAGCGGGCACACACATAATTTTAAATTAACTAGTAGTTGCATTAAAAAGGTAAAAAGAAAGCCGGTGTGGTAGTGCATGCCTTTAATCCCAGGACTCGGGAGGCAGAGATAGGAGGATTGCCATGAGTTTGAGGCCACCCTGAGACTACATAATGAATCCCAGGTCAGCCTGGGCTAGAGCGAGACCCTACCTCGAAACACGCCCCCCCCCAAAAAAAGAAAAAAAAAAGAAAAAAGAAATAATGGGGGGAAATATGATGTCTTTGTTTGAATTCAAGTATAAGTGACAGAATATGATTCTATGAGAAAATATTCTTTGGAAATCAAGTTAGGCACACTTGTGACATGTAAACAGATGGTAGAAAAATACAGGGAGTGGGGGCTGGAAAGATGGCTTAGTGGTTAAGGTGTTTGCCTATGAAGCCTAAGGACCCAGGTTCAATTCCCCAGAACCCAGATGCAGATGGTGGCACATGCATGTGTTCACTTGCAGTGGCTGGAGGCCCTGCCATGCCTATCCTATCCCTCTCCTGCCTCTCAAATAAATAAAAATATTAAAAATTACAGGGGAAAGGAACTGAGGAGGGGAAAGAGGCAGAATGAGGGATGGGAATCAACAAAAACACATTGCATTTGAAAAAGCCATAAATAAAAATTAAAAAGAATTAACAAATAAAAGCTGGGCATGGTGGCACACACCTTCAATCCTAGCACTCAGGAGGCAGAGGTAGGAGGATCGCCATGAGTTCGAAGCCACCTTGAGACTATATAGTTAATTCCAGGTCAGCCTAGGCCAGAGTGAGACCCTACCTCAAAAAACCAAAAAATAAATAAAAAAATAAAAAGGAAGTTGGGTATGGTGGCACATGCCTTTAATCCCAGCATTTGGGAGGCAGAGGTAGGAGGATCACCAAGAGTTAGAGGCCCGCCTGAGACTACACAGTGAATTCCAGGTCAGCTTGGGCTAGAGTGAAACACTATCTCAAAATGCAAAAAAAAAAAAAAAAAAAAAAAAAAAAACCCAAAAAACTAACTGAGAGTAGATGCTTGAGATGGACTATAGAATCTTCACATTTCACACATATATGCACACACAATGTACACAAAAGATCCTGCATCAACTGAAAATCACGTTGCTCACTCAATTACATGTACCTTTCAAAACTAATTTTGAGATGGTGTAAGAGAAAAAGAGGGCAAAGACCACTGAATTCCCAAATAAATGCCATGCCATTTTGAAGGCCAAAAAAAAAAAAAAAAAAAATCCTACCACATCATTTGTAGGTTGTATCTTTCTATTGTGAAAATATTCTTTTTGCCAACAATGAATAAAACAAGCTATGCTAAAACCATCTCAAGATAACAAACACTGCCAACCAGAGAAATCTAAAAATAGACAGTGAGAATGCTGCTCAAGTCCTGCTACTTCCGTAAGATGATTCACATCCACATGTTCCTTCCAAAGCCATCAATGAAAAATACCTTGTCCCACCAGGAGAGCATTCCAGCTGTAGGCAATATCTTTCAAATGTTCATGTTTGAACTGGGCTCTCCCCTCACTTCCTAAGCCACATACCTATAAAATGGCATATCTGGGTGTAAGGGACAAACATTTACATCTTTCTAAAAATTTTATTAATTTATTTGAGAGAGTGAGAGAGGGAAAGAGGCAGAGAGAGAATGGACACGCCAAGGCTTCCAGCCACTGTAAATGAACTCCAGATGGATGTATCACCTTGTGCATTTAGATTACGTGGGTCCTTTGGCTTTGCAGGCAAATGCCTTAACTGCTAAGCCATCTCTCTAGCCCACATTTGAATCTTTTAAAATTTTTTTGGTTTTTCGAGGTAGGGACTCACTCTGACCCAGGCTGACCTGGAATTAACTATGTAGTCTCAGGTGGCCTCAAACTCATGGCAATCCTCCTACCTCTGCCTCCCAAGTGCTGGATTAAAGGCATGAGCCACCACACCCGGCTCCCACATTTGAATCTTTAATCTTTTCCTCCCCAAGCCTGTATTTGTTTGTTTGTTTGTTTGTTTGTTTGTTTATTTATTTATTTATTTATTTAAAAAAAGAGACTCCTGTAGTACAGGACAGCCTTGAACTCACTTATGTAGCAGAAGCTGTTCTTGAACTCCTGATCCTCCTGCTGCCACTTCTCAAATGTTGAGAGTACAAGCATGTACTCACACCCACCCTCCCACGGCTTTTTAAGGTATGAATTTCCTTTAAATTTTATTCTTTTCAAAGTTTTAGCTATTCTTCCTTAAAAGTCACAGGTAAAGAAGGTTTTTAATGAAGATTCAATTTGAGTCTTTTGAGACATTGGCTAGCTTAAAATATTTGTCTACCAGTTGCTGAAATTATCCTTCATTCATTTCATAGCACATCTTGAGCCCTAACTGCTCTTCAAGTAGAATAAATTGATCGATCTCCAACCAACTTACATGATATGAGGACAAATAAAGAACAAAGGGAAGTACAAATAACAGTGACAGAAGTGACTTTATCTTCACTGATTATTAAGTTGACTTTTCAATCATTACCTCTGCTTAATACCCACCAATGCACTGAGCTGTCTAAAAGTACTGGCAACATTGTAAAGTGTAACAATTCCCTACTGAAAAGAGTCCTCCCCCTCCTCAGAGATTATACCAGTTAAAAAAACTGTTTTTCCTCTTTCCCTCTCTCCTCTCTCTCTCTCTCTCTCTCGATAAATGAAACTTTCAAATCATAGAGAACACAAAATACATTTTATTCTAATCATCAAAAACATACAGAAGTCTTATTTAGAGGTATTTCCAATGAACGAACCATTCTACTCACAAAGCCCTGTGCATCTACAGCTTTATTTGATCTCCAAATACATTATTCTAACCTGTGTCTAAGTAGTCTGTTCCCATAAACTAATATATGCATTTTTTCATTTAACAAGAACCTGAAGCTAGAAAGGAAATTGAACCCTAGAGGTGAACAATTACTTTGCTAGCATTTGTATGAGTGTGTCAAGATAAAAAGTAAATGAGAAATTGAAACTACTAAATGTTTTAAAAGCAACTTAATTTCCATGGTCTAATAAATCTTCTTAGCACAGAAACAAATTCATTTCTGTCATGTGAGTCCTGGGAAACACAAGGATAGTATGATTGTGGTAGTTTGAATAGATGGCCCCAAATATATTCAGTGTTTTATTAGTTTATAGTTTGCATCTGCAGCCACCTGGCTGGAGGTAGTGTCACTGGGAGGCTCTTAAGGAGTGGTGGTGGGTTTGAGATTTCAATCTAAAGACATGCAAAGTGTTCCTGGCTGGAGTTCCTGAAGTGTGCTGTGCTGTGTGGCTTTTGGCTTGTGCTTCTCTGTGTTTGGTTCTGTGAAGGCAGGGCAGCTTCTTCTGCCATTATGGAACTTCCCCTGGATTTTTTTTTATTTCTGTTTTTTTGAGGTAGGGTTTCACTCTAGCCCAGGCTGACCTGGAATTCATTATGTAGTCTCAGGGTAGCCTCGAACTCATGGCAATCCTCCTATCTCTGCCTCCTGAGTGCTGGGATTAAAGGCGTGTGCCACTATGCCTGGCTTCCCCTGGATTTTTAAGCTTCAATAAATATTCCTTCCTCCATAACTGTGTGTGGTCTGGAAGTTCACCTCAGTGAACCTGAAGCTGTCTGCTACCGAAGTTGGTACCAGGAGTGGGGTGAGATGAACCTAACCATGTGGATTTTTGGTCTTTTGGAACGTTTGTTTTGGTGGAACTGACATGGGCTTGGTACTTGCAACTGAAGACACCTTCTGGAGTGGTAAGCCAAATATTATGGGCTATTCTGATGAGAGTTTGGGAATACTAAGTGCAAAGAGTATTGAACTTCGAGGCTTGACTTATGAGCTTTTTAAGGGAAGGAAAGACTGCAAAGGACTTTGTTGGAACTGGGCTACTGGCATAAGGGCTGGCTGCATTTTGCTACCTAGGCCCAGAGAGTTTGATCACAGTTAAATTTGTAATGGACTGATGTGCTTAGGTAAAGATATTGTACTAAAAGATTTAAGATTTTAAGTTGAAAAACCTCAAGCAAGTTAAAATTATAGGCACTGAGACTGGTTTTAGGTTGCTGAGCTGCTTTTGTGAAACATATCAACAGTCTTAAGGAAGATGGCCCAACTGCTTTTCATTAAAACAATGGAGAGGATGCCTGAGGAAAGACTATGATAGAAATGCAAACTCTTTTGGAAAGAGTTGAATGGAGAAGGAACCTGCTTTTCAAGGTTGCAATTTATTTTGCCCCTGAATTAAGAATATGGCTGTGACCTGCACACCTGGTATTAGTTTTGGAAGCATGAAAAATACATGAAGTGAGTCAAAAAGTGCACATGGTTCCAGGAGCCACGGCTGAGATGCAGCATGAGGCAGGGTGTGATGCCCTGATAGGGACAGGCTGGAAGAGTCTTTGGAAGATGGACCATGGTTTGCATGGAGACCTGAAAACGTTTTGGATGTACCAGGACTGTGCAAGGGCTACCATGGAGTGCACTGTTGACTTGGGATGAAAGTTTCCCCTGGCTACTCTGCCCAGCTGGAGGGATGAAAATGGACTTGAACTGCAGCAGTTTGATGACTGCTGATGGTGGTTGACTGTGCATTGTTCTAGTCTCTTCTTGCCATACCTTACACCAGTTGAAAATGTTTACTCTTTGCCTTTATATGTTGAAAGTATATAACTTGTTTGATTTTACAGGATTCACAGCTAAGAGACAATCTTAAATCTCAGATGAGACTTGGGACTTTGGAACTATCTTAAGTTGGTAAAGACTTTGGGGACCTTTGAAATTGGACTGAGTACAATTTACAATGTGTGATGATTATGAATCTATTGGAGGCCAAAGGTAGAATGTGGTAGTTTGAATAGATGGTCCCCAATATATTCAGTATTTTATTAGTTTATAGTTTGCATCTGAAGCCACCTGGCTGGAGGCAGTGTCACTGGGCAGATCTTAAGGTGTGATGGTGGGTTTGAGATTTCAACTTAAAGATATGTCTAGCTCGAGTTCCCAAGGTGTGCTATGCTATGTGGCTTTTGGCTTGTGCTTCTCTGTCTGTGTTTGGTTCTGTGAAGGCAGGCCAGCTTCTTCTGCCACAATGGAACTTCCCCTGGATTTTTAAGCTTCAATAAATATCCTTTCCTCCATAACTGTGCCAGGTCTGGAAGTTCATCTCAGTGAACCTAAAGCTGTCTGCTACAATGAGTTTCTACAAAAAGAGGACAGCAGAACCTAGGAGTTATAATCTATGCAGAGGGATATACATATATACACACACACACACACATATATATATATATATAATATTATGAGGGCTCAAAATATCCTGCATAGCTCCTTTGGCTGTGACAAGGGGTGCATGAGGATAGCCCCAAGCCACATCAGCAGACACCAAGAAGCGCTTCCTAGGCCTCAGAATTATCAGCCCTTTCTACTTCAAAGGAAACTGGAAATGGGAAAATAAACATTATTTTAACCTACTTCTCAGCACACAAAATCTGTAGTAATCTATAATGAGGAGGCCATCCTATTTCCAACAAGAGTACATTTCTTTCAAGTGAGCATGATTAAATCAGACTATGAGGCCCTTTTCAGTTCTAGAATACTAATGCCTCTGGTTCTCAAATAAATGACCTCCAATCCATATCATAAAGAAGATCACATATTCTAATGGTGAATTCATGAAATGACACAACTGAAAATGTCATAAAATTGAAAATACAGCACATGTTCCTGGTCTCAGGTAAGACTGCTTTAAAAAGTTCATAAAAATGAATACTCGGGCTGGAGAGGTGGCTTAGTGGTTAAGGCACCTGCCTCCTAAACCTAAGAATGGCGGTTCCAATCTCCAGGTCCCACATTTAGCCAGATGCAAAGTGATGCAAGGGTGCAATGCCACACTTGCCCACAAGGGGGTGCATGCATCTGGATTTCGTTTGCAGCAGCTGAGAGGCTGCTGGCACACCCATCTCTATCTGTCTTCCTCTCCCTCCCTGTCTCTCTCTTTCAAAAAAAGAAAAAATGAATACTCACCCTTTGCCTTTAAATATCTAAGAAAGTTTGAGGCCCGCCATTATAAAAAAATGAACCATGTACAGACCTAAAGAAATTTCATATATCCCATTCTTTAAAGTACTCATGGACTGGAGAGATGGTTTAGTGGTTAAGTGCTTGCTTGCAAAGCCTAAGGATCTAGGTTTGATTCTCCAGATCCCACATAAGCCAGATGCACAAGGTCGTGCATGCATCTGGAGTTTGTTTGCAGCAGCTGGAGACCCTGGCATACCCATTTTCTCTCTGTCTTAAATAAATAAATAAATAGTTTGAAGTACTCATTTCTTCATTACAGCACAAAGCAGAATTCTCCAAATTAATTCATTTTCCTATAAGGACATTTTTTTTGCACACAGGCACAGAATACACAGAAATGGACTGGAACCTAAAAACCTACTGAATCGTCTAATACATAAACTAGAAAAAATTGTCTTTGCAGAAAATAGTAAAAGTGGTAACACTTCCCAGGCTAGCAAAATAAGTCCATTTAAATCAAATACTAGCTGAATTATACACATGTATAAGCATGGCTTAAATTCTGGGACCCAGAGGAAACACAAGCTTCATTTACTGAATGAAGAGAACCATACTTTCTTAAAATTAATCACGTATCAATTGTCACTCATCCTTCCTCTTATGCTTGGTGAGCTTTAGGCTAACCCATAATACACATCTAGTTTTTTGTTTGTTTGTTTTTTGTTTTTTCGAGGTAGGGTCTCACTCTAACTCAGGCTGACCTGGAATTCACTCTGTAGTCTCAGGGTGGTCTCGAACTCACAGAGATCCTCTGCCTCCCGAGTGCTGGGATTAAAGGTGTGCACCACCACGCCAGCTCACATCTAGTTTTTAACTGTTCTTTCCTAAGGGAAACTACCACATCCTTTTATTTTGCTTGATGAGGTTCCTGTCCCTACCCAAACTGTGAAGCATTTCAGTTGTTACTAAAGCACACACAATATTTGGGCCAAACCCGAAGAAATTAAAACCACAAGACATAGGTGAACTATCATTAAATATCCTTCCCTAAGCTCCGTGGCTTGAAGAGAAGCTATGAGGAAGATGGAGTGAGCACTGTCAAGAGGAGCAGGGAATGAAAGCCAAGAGGATCCTGAGAGCAGACAGCAAGAGCCACCTGGTCAGGATGCAAGAATGGAAGTGAAATTCAAACTCAAAAGATGTCTCTCAAACCGGGTGTGGTGGCAAACGCCTTTAATCCCAGCACTCAGGAGGCAGAGGTAGGAGGATCACTGTGAGTTCAAGGCCACCCTGAGTCTACAGAGTGAATTCTAAGTCAGCCTGAGCTAGAGTGAAACCCTACCTCAAAAAAAAAAAAAAAAAAAAAAAAAAAAAAGTTCCTCAAAGTTCAGGAAGTCTGAGGGCTATCAGAGCATCTGGCTGCCAGGTGATCAAGAAGCAGGTAGACATAAGAGTTCTGCTGTCTACTGTTTCCCAAAGGGAGTCAGTGACTAAAGAAATAATGCACTGCCTATATGAAGAGAACCCACCTACCATTTGTAATTCTATTTCTTCCTACCTCATACTATATATTATTCTGTGTTTTCATATTCACAGCAACACAGAAGGATAACAAATGTGAAGGAGTATATGCCATTGTGAAACAGGTGAAGTCACATAAAGGTGACTGGTTCCAGCTAACCTCTGCAGAGTCTAGTCTGGAGAATCTGGTTCTGTCTTCTTTCCCAAACACGTTATGGTAAGCTACTACTTTCTCTGGGGGAACATTCCTTAGACTTAAACAAAATCCTTCCTGTATCAGCCTAATTTTGCACTGGAGTTTTGGAGTTTTTAAGTATGCATAACTAAAGCCAGATCATTTTAACAACATCATTTGATAATGTGGTATATTTTGGAGCCATTTATAATAAGGAAAAAAATGTAGATGCCACGCTTTTTGTTGTTTTATTTTATAGTTAACATAACTAAAATAAGGATAACATCTAACACAGACACAATCCAGCACACAACATGCATTCATTACCTATCTGCTCCCATGATCTTTACATAGTATCTCAAAAGCAGACACCTAGGCCACATTTTTTTTTTTTTTTTTTTGGTAAAGTGGGGTCTCGCTCTGTACTGCACAATGCAGGTCTGGCCCTAGCCAGACCACATGCTAGAAGAAACCAGGCCACACCCCTTGGGTTTTCTCACCAGGATGGCGGGTAGTCAATGACAGGTAAGACCCCATGAGATGGGGCAACCTAAGACAGGCACCGTCGCATGTGATGATCCCTTGGGGCCTGGGGTCAACAATGGCTTGGCAAAGAACCATGCCTCCAAGGG
This sequence comes from Orientallactaga sibirica, assembly GCA_036365145.1. Classification (NCBI taxonomy): domain Eukaryota; kingdom Metazoa; phylum Chordata; class Mammalia; order Rodentia; family Dipodidae; genus Orientallactaga; species Orientallactaga sibirica. The sequence goes on from JAEOAD010000035.1 coordinate 3,167,094, forward strand.
TTGCCAATAATAAAAACAAAAAGGAGGTTATGTATGGCACAATGCAGGTCAGGCCCTAGCCAGACTGCATGGCAAAAGAAACCAGGAAGTGGCTTCTGTGAACATGGCGTCCTCGCAGGCCTGGTGTGACAACAGCTACAGTCCCATGCTTGCAAACCTGCTGCGAGATGATCTGCCCAGAGACAGGCTGACATTGGTCACAGGAAGGGAACCACCCCATACAATGATTGGCCAGCCAAACCCTTTAAACCCCCTACACTTCCTTGAATAAACGAGTTGGCAGCAGCTCACCCTCTGCCTGCTTCCACCCAACTCCCAGAGTCTGTGTCGTGACTCTGTGCCTCTCACCCCTACTCAGCAGAGACCCTGCCGTCCCTCCTGGGCTGGCCCTAGGAGGGATCCCAACATTGCTCTAGTTCAGGCTGACCTGGAATTCACTATGCAGTCTCAGGCTGGCCTCAAACTCACAGCCATCCTCCTACCTCTGCCTCCTGAGTGCTGGGATCAAAGGCACGCGCCACCACACCCAGCTTCCCGGGCCATATTCTAAACCTAACCCAGAAAACAATCTGCCAAACTAGAAAAAAGAACTTCCCAGAGATTTTAGATTACTATTCTATGATTCTTAGACAAGAGTGAAAATAAAATAGAGATTCAAAACTTTGAAGAATTAGAATTGATAAAAAGAACCAAATGTAAATATACAAAAATCAGTATTTATGTCAAAGCAACAAACTTCAGAATAAAACTCTTGGCCATGAAAGCAAAAAATTTAATAGAGTACCCAGGCAAAAAGGGTATAAGATTTACATGGAAACCAAAAACTTTTGCCAAAGGACACAAAAGGTATAAATAAAGATACCTGGACAGATATATATATGATCTCATTTGTAAAGAAGCTAAATGTATTGAGATCATATAAGCAGAGAGAACAGAAGTTGCCAGGGACTGGGGAATGGGATATATTAAGGAGACACTGGTCTAAGGACAAACAGTTATCTACAAGAAAAATAAATGTGAGGACCTTGTATATAGCAAACCATGCTACTACCAATGAAACTGTACTGTAGGTTTGAAAACTGCTAAGAGCATGTAAGTATGTAAGGTGATGGATGTATTAAGTTGACTGTAATAGTTATTTTACATGTAATCCTATATTCAAGTTCACACCATATGACTTTAATCCATATGTCTATCTGTCAATTATACCTTAATGAATTTAGCTTGAAGAAAATGCAGACTTGGAAAATGACAAAACCCTCCTCAAATTTAAATAATATGGGCTAGAGACATGGCTTAACAGTTAAGGTGCTTGCCTGCAAATCTGAAGGACTCATGTTCTACTCTCCAGATCCCAAATAAGCCTGATGCACAGTAACACAAGCACGCAAAGTTGCAAATGCACATAAGGGGGCCCAAGTGTCTGGAGTTTGACTGCAGTGGCTGCAGGCCCTAGCGTACCAATTCTTTCCCTCCTTCCCTCATTCTCTCTCACTCTGTTTCATAAAATGTATATATATATAAATGGGGCTGGAGAGATGACTTAGCGGTTAAGGCGCCTGCCTGCTAAGCCTAAGAACCCGGCTCCAATCTCCAGGTCCCACATTTAGCCAGATGCAAAGTGACGCAAGGGTGCAATGCCGCACTTGCCCACACAGGGGCGCACACATCTGGATTTCATTCACAGCATTTGAGAGACTGCTGGCACGCCTGTTCTCTGTCTCCCTCTCCCTCTCTGTCTCTCTCTGTCTCCAAAAATAAAAAAAATAAAAAATCATATATATATGAGATAAAATCTCATAAAACTCCCAATATGAACTTGACTTTATTTTGTTTTAGAATTTAATAAATTAATTCTGAAACTCAATTGGAAGAGAAATATGTAAGACTATCCTAAGCCATTCTTGAAAAGTAGAGCAATTGGCAGAGATGGTTTCTACTATCTACTGAAATGGACAAGGATCAATACACATATCACTATAACAGAAGAGAGTCTAAAACAATAAAGGCAGGCATTTCTGAGATGTTAACTGACAGGGTCATTATCAGAGTTAAAAGATGATGATTTGAAACAATGTAAAGATAAAGAGTTTCACCTCAGAAATCACACAGACACAAACACCTGTGATTTAGATGAAGACCTAGAAAATTTTCTAAGATAAAGTTGAAAAGATTCTCTAGATATGAGATGGATCAGATATAAGCTCCAAACTGCCCTATTAATAAAGTTAAAAGACAAAAGATAAACTTAAAATTAATGAACATTCATAAAACAATAGAAAATTACCTATATCATAGTCATATATGACAATCAACTCAAACTAAGAGCTGACTGACGAGTAAGACCTGACACTATAAACTTATGAGAAGAAAGCACAGGGAAACACTTCAGGACACTGGTGTGAACAAAGTATCTTTGGACAGGATCCCAAAGTACTGGCAACAAGGGCCAGCATTCCCACTACTGGATACACACACAAAGGAAATGAAATCAGTGTGTTGAAGAAATATGCACTGCTTACAACAACTAAGATAAGCACAATGGAATATTATTTGGCCATAAAAATAACAAACATTTGTGGCAACACAGACAGAGCTAAACATCATTATGCTGAGTGGAATAAACCAGTCTAGTTCAATGGATGAGCACCAGGTTCAGTGAGAGACCCTGTTGTAAAAAATTAGGGAGAAGCCGGGTGTGGTGGCGTACGGCTTTCATCCCAGCACTCGGGAGGCAGAGGTAGGAGGATCACTGTGAGTTCAAGGCCACCCTGAGAGTACATAGTTACTTCCAGATCAGCCTGAGCCAGAGTGACACCCTACCTCGAAAAACCAAAATAAATAAATAAATAAATAAATAAATAAATAAATAAATAAATAAATAAGGAGAGCACAATTGAGGAAGGCATCTAATGTCAAACTCTGGTCTCCTCATGCATATGTACACATATAAACACACATAAACACATTCAGAGGCTGGTGAAATGGCTTAGCGGTTAAGGCGCTTGCCTGTGAAGCCTAAGGACCTCGGTTTGATTCCCCAGGGCCCACATAAGCCAGATGCACAAGGTGGCGCATGCATCTGGAGTTTGTCTGCAGTGGCTGGTAGCCCTGGCGTGCCCATTCTCTCTCTCTCTAATAAATAAATAAAAATAAAAATATTTAAAACACTTTCATGTATACCATGAATATATGCAAAAAGTTAGACAACATAAAATTCTCAAGCAGCTGCTATATGTATTTAAATGACTGACAGAGGACAGGGGTCTGAAAGGATTCCCCAAGGGAGCACTTTCTAATACAATTCATGTAATGAAGGAAGTCTTCTATAGCTAAGCTGGCCCACATTATAACCACCACCTACATGGAGTTACTAAGCCATTGAATTGTAGCCAGTGTGATGAGGAACTGGATTATTTTAAATGTCTATTAATTTAAATTTCAATTTTCCTGTTGCCATGAGATACCATCTTGGATAACACAATACTGAGATATGAACACCTACAAGGTGAGATGAGTGGTTATATTTTAAATACTTAAAAATGAAGATAATCATTAATGCCTATTTTTTTCTTACCCTAGTAAGAGTCATTCTCCTAGGAAATTTATATGTGGGACATAGACTCATATAATACCAAGAAAAATAATCCATGTTCAAAGGACAGATAATTAGCATTTTAAGAATCTCTTAATGTCTATATCACACTGTTCTGGCTACTGTAGTCTAGTAATATTTTGAAAGTAGGAGATATGAATCTTCTTTTTCCTTCTTATTTAGCTCTTCGCTATTCAGAGTTCATATCATCATTGTTGTCATCATCATCATTAGTTTTGTTTCCTTGTTCTGTAACCCCGGCTAGTATGGGTACTTGTTATGTAGCCATGGCTGGCCTCAAAATCACAGGCCTAGGAGCACAGGCCTGTACTCCCAGTTACTCTTGTGACTGAGGCAAGAGGATTGCCAGTTCAAGGTCTGCCTAGGCTGCAGAGTGAGATTAAGTCCATTCTGAGTAACTTAATGACACCTTTTCATTTTTTTTTAATATAAAAAGAGGACTTGGGATATAGTTCAGCAGTGAGAGCTTGCTTAGAACGCATGAGGCCCTAGCTTCAAACCTTAGCACAGCAAACACTTAAAAGAAAATAAGTGTATTAATTTTGTACTTGTTACACAGTAGGTGCTCAATAAATATTAGCTGAATGAGGAAATTGAAGAACTGAATTCCAGTTTCCTACTTGATGTAATTACCTGTAAGATCCTCTACTAGTTTTAAGGAAACCCACTGCAACTACTATTTCTTGAAATTTCTACTCACGTTCTACTTCTCTCCCCAGTCTAATCTAAATTACGGAAGGAATGTAAACTGCATGTAAAACTTGGATCTTTGATATTCATTATATTTCACAATGCAAAGTGATGCCAGGATTTTAGACACGCTCAAAAGGCATACTTTTCAGGCTGGTGAGATGGCTTAGCAGTTAAGGTGCTTGTCTGTGAAGCCTAAGAACACATGATTGAATCTCCAGTCCCACGTATCCAGACGGAAAGTGACACAAGTATGTAATGTCACACATGTGCACAAAGGGGTGCACGCTTCTCGAGGTCGTTCACAATGGCTGAAAGGCCCTGGTACGCCCATTCTCTCTCAAAAATAAAATAATAACCCAGCATGGTAGCACATGTGTTTAATCCCAGCACTCAGGAGACAGAGGTAGCAGGATCACCATGAGTTCAAGGACACCCTGAGACTACATAGTAAATTCCAGGTCAGCCTGGGCTAGAGTGAAACCTTACCTCAAAAAAACAAAAAATAAAAATAATACATACTTTTTCTCAGTTATTACACAAAGAACATGACTATCTGATGACTCCAACATAATTTCCCATGTGCTTAAGCAAGAAGGAAGGCCAAATTAAGAGACTGACAATACTATAGTATTCTAATTATGTCCAAATATTCTGACACATAATATACTCTGTGTACAAGTATTTACCATTTATCCACTTAGTTATTCATTTTACTTTTTTCCCATATACTCTATATAGTTTTGTTTATTTACTTTTTTTTTTTTTTTGCCCAACTCAAATTTAAGCTTCAGAAAGATCTGGTCTAGAAATTGGCCTCACTGAAAATTACATCATTGTATGTTACTGACTCCTGCAATCTCAAAGTAATAAGACCAGATTCCATGTTTTAAATAGATCCTTGATTTATAGAAACTCTAAGTAGTTATCATTATTGGAAATGCTGGTAAGTGGTAGAGTTTATAATCTTTTAAAGTCATATACTATACTCTCCTTGGATCAAGATACAAAGTAACAAAGACAGTCATTCTCTGACAATTCAAACACAGAAAAGAAGGGTCTGATGTGTCAGGTACCAGGACATCTAAAATAAAGGTACCATTACGTCAACTGACAAACCTCCACAATTTACAAGTAACTGGGGCGCTGTTTTGTTTTTACACAGTACTTTCTGGACCTGAACTGTGGTGACAAATGAATACTGTACAGATGTTCTCTAGAGTTTTGTTTCTCAAGGAAGCAATCCCTTATGGCATCAGTGAACGGAGAAAAGTAAAGCCAGCCAGCACCAGCAGTTTGTCAAGTCCCACCTACCAGGGCTGCTCACTGTTTTAAAAAACTCGGTGCTGGAGACTGAACCCAGGATCTGGCCATGTCTGCACTCATTCTCCTACTGAGATGCATCCCCATTCCCTAACTTCATTTTTACTTCATAAAAATGTTACTGTCATCCAGGTCAGCCTGGACCAGAGTGAGACCATACCTCGAAAAAAAAAAAAAATGTTACTGTAACAAGAGTGTAGGTTAAGGTTTTCCTAATAAAAAGCTCTGCAAAAACTGATGTTTTGCAAAAGATGGCTAGAGATGGAAACAGCAACCCATGCTTCTAGTCATTCTGAGACTGCCAGGTAAACTACAGAACAAGCTACTTTTTCAACTTTTATTTGTAAAACTAAAGCACCATTTTAACATAGGTCAAAGGCCTCAGGCACAAATGAGCTTGGCTCTGACCAATTTGCGGGTATGCATAGGTATGCACACATGTGGACGTCACAGAACAATTTCAGGGTGTTGGTTGTTGCCTTCCACCTTGTTTGAGACAGGGTTTCGTTTTGTCACTGCAAGCACCAGGCTAGCTGGCCCATGATCTGAACACATACATCATTTGCGTCTGGCTTTACGTAAGCTCTGGTGATCCAAAGTCTGGTCAGCAAATGCATTGCAAGAGCCATCTCCCAGCCTGGCTTTGGCTAATTTAGCAAGTGTCTGAAGTGAAAGAAGGAGAGAAACTGAGCACAGAAGCTGAGGCTTATAATCCCAGCACGCAGCACTCTGGAAGATCACCACGGGTCTTCGGGCAGGCTGTACAACACTGTGAGTTCTAGGCTAACCTGGAACACAGAATGAGATGCTGCCTCAAAAACAAGACAGCAAGGCCGGGTGTGGTGGCACAAGCCTTTGATCCCAATACTTGGGAGGCAGAGGTAGGAGGATCAACGAGAGTTCAAGGCCACCCTGAGACTACATAGTGAATTCCAGGTTACTCTGAGCTAGAGAGAAACCCTAACTCGGGTGGGGGGGAGCGGTGAATAAATGAGATCGCAAGCTGGGTGTGGTGGTGCATGCCTTTAATCCCAGCAATCAGTAGGCAGAGGTAGGAGGATTGCCATGAGTTCAAGGCCACCCTGAGATGACATAGTGGATTCTAGGTCAGCCTGAGCTAGAGTGAGACCCTACCTCGAATAAATGAATGAATGAATGAATGAATGAATAAATAAATAAATGAGAGAGCAGACAGTGGAAAGCAGAGAGGGGGGAGGGAAGTGTGGGAAATTTGGGTTTTATGATAAGAGCAACCAAAAGCCATGCAGGGAGTTGGGGAGGGGAATGCTGTGAGTTAAAATTTCCGTAGCTTTTGTGACTAGTATTGAAAATGGTTCATAAGGAGCCAAGAGGAGAAACAGGGAAACCTGTCAGAAGACTGATGTTATGTCCCAGGCCCAGAAGAGTGGTTGTGGGACAGAGATGTTCCTCTTCTCTGCACGGCCTGCCTCTAACCTCCATAACCAGGCTCCCGGAACAGGCTATGCAGACTTTCAATTCAGCACCATCTTGTAAACGCTTCCACCTAAACAGTCCTGAGTTCCAGTTTCCTAACCTTTCCCCAAACTCCACTGAGCACTGCTGTAATCTTACCCTACCTCTGCTGCATCGGTAAAGCTGCTGACCATCGGTCACCTCCTCTCCTTCAGCTCCTGGTACACTTACTGTCCCCTGGGTTTCCTCAGGTACTCCTTTTCAATTTTCTCAGTAACTTCTGGGTGACTGCCAAATTTCAGTGTTCCTCCGAGGTTACATCCCAGTTCACTGCACAATACACAGTCTTGAACTGATACCTTTACTGGTAACTCTCGAATTCCTTCCTGTGACTCAGGACCCCCTACCAAGTTTCCCTATTATCTACTGTTCAACTGGACTTGCTCACATGGACACACCACAAACATGTCAAATGTAAAAGGCTTAAATCCTTTCACTCTCCCACTGTGTAGCTTTGCTTAAGCTCCCTCAGTAGCTACAACCTCTATTACCAGCCCTCCCCAGGTCCTGCAAATCCTACCTCCTTAATAACTACAATGGGCGAGTTTCTCAAATCCTGCCAATGCTAAGTTCAAGCTCACATAGCTTCTTGCATGGTTTACTGAACAGCCTCATAAACAATTTTCCTGTTTCCTACCTCCTCCACACTGGTGCCACAGCACATGACAGGTATTCAACAAATTCCATTAATAACAAGGCACTTCTCTGCTTAAAGTCTCTCAGAGGCACACAATGACTCTGTATAGCACCTTCGCTAGCATTAGTCTCCTCTCCAGCCATTCAGCTGCCCACAGTTCTCTAAACACCAGGGCTTTTCAGGCCTGTGTCCTCAGCACATGCTACTGCTTCTCCTGATGTCGCTACTTCGTACTTCCCAGGCTGGCTTAAGTAACCACCACTTCAAAGAATTGCCTCACATGTCTTACTTGTCACTACCAGTGAACCAAGGATTGGCACAAGGAAACAGTCATTTGTAGCCTATTCTGATCTGGTATCTTCTATGTTTTTGAAAAATATTTTATTTATTTGAGAAAGAGGCAGGCGGGGAGGGGAGAGAGTGGGCACACCAGGGCCTCCAGCCACTGCAAATGAACTGCAGAGGCACGTACCACCTTGCGCATCTGGCTTTCTGTGGGTCCTGGGAAATTGAACCCAGGTTTTTAGTCTTTTCAGGCAAGCGCCTTAACTACTGTGACATATCTCCAGCCTCATCTTCTATTTTTTTTTTCCCAAGATGGACCATGTTAGCCTTGAACCTGAAGTTCTGCCTGAACTTCCCTAGGACCCTGGGGTATCGTCTAAATTTTGAAAACGGGAGAGCTTTTAAGTGGGTCTTCCACTATATTACCATTCCATCATAGCACAAAATGACAACAATATATTACAAAGCCAAATATATACCTCATATTAAAACTAAATACTGTCAAAAGGAGAAATGACGAGGAAATGCAGTAAATTCTAAGCAAGTCCGGGAGCATCTAACAGCCCATCCCTAGGATTTATACAGCATGAAGGACGGCCTATTAAGATCGTTTGATGCTAATAACAGGTGGGAGGCTTCTCACCTCAATAAACACAAGCCAACTTTTCTTGGCCACGTCGCTGTGATTTTAGTTCCCAATGTGGACTCTCGTTCCCATCCTAACAGGTTGTCTCACCGGACAATTGATTCAGCACTTCCAAGCCCCTCACCTGTCAAGTCACCGTTTATTCTGCACATCCGAATGACAGGCAGGGGAGACGGAAGGAAGGAAGGAGGGAGGGAAGGGGAGAGAGAGAGAAGTGTGTGTGTGGTGGGGGTGGTGAGCAACACTTCAGGGAGGACAGAGAGGTAGCAAAAGGCCACCGTTTCGGGGATGGAGAAGTGTGGACGCGGTGGCAGTACCAGGGCGAGGGTGGTGGTGGGGGGCTGACATGTAGCAAGGACCGGGGGAAGGAGGATGCGACCAGGGAGCAGGGGGTACGGCAGAGCGAGGGCGAGGAGGGCCGGGTGGGGAGACCGGTGTGCCGGGGACCGGGGGCCGACGGCGACGAGCCGGGGCGCAGGCACGTACCGGGGCGCAGGCAGGCACTGACTTACCGGGGTCCCCGCGCACGGCCCCGCCGGGGCTCTCCTCGCGCAGCTCGGGGAACAGGAAGTCCCGGGCGGCCTGCAGGTCCTGGAAGTAGCAGAACTGGACAATGGAGCAGGCCATGGCTGCGGGGACTCCACCCCGACACACGGCACCTCACCACGCCCGGGACCGCGCACCCGGCGGCGGCTGCCACCGCCGACACCCTCAAGCTGAAGACACACACTGGAGGGGACGCACGCAAGCACGCACGCAAGCACGCACGCACGCACGCGCGCGCGCGGAGGGGCTCGGGAAGCCAAGCCGGAAGCTGTTCAGCGCGTGCCGGGAGGCGGGCCCCGAGGAGTGCGCGTGCGCAGGGCCGACCGCGGCCGGGGTCACGTGACCATCCACCCCCCGCCCTCCCCGGAGCCTCGGACGTGGCGGCCCCGCGCCGCCCGGTGAGCGTTTTCATTCACGCTGGCTGTCAGCCAGGCATGACCTAAGTGGACTCTTGACTCATCCGGGCAGTTTAATTGCAGCCCTAGCATGGGCACGGCCCCGGTATTTCACAGATAATGACACGGTCTGAGCCGGGGGCGGCAGGTGCGTGTGAAAATACAGGAATCTTGCAAGAACGGCGCTGGGAGATTGAAGCAGGTGAGTTCAGCATCCGCCTGCGCTGCGGTGTGTGGCTCTGCCTGAAGAAGACGATGAGCAAGATCAACTTCTCTTCTGGAAGGCAGCTCCGTACAGGCTCGTTTTAAATGCCCTTCCTCCAAATTGCCATAGCGCTGTTTATGTCCACATAGTAGGTGCTACCATTGTAATAATCCGCGTGTGTCACCCTCTAGATGTTTCATTCGTTTATCCGCACAGCAGATGTTAGGCTTATTTCCTGTGCCTGCCACACGAAGCGCCGAGTAGCAGAACCAAAAGAGAGCATGTTCCCACCACGGTAAAAGGCTACACGGGCAGGCATACGCAATTAATTTCTCAACCGAAACTGAGATGGTGCTAGCAGGGAAAGAAATACAAAGAGCCATGACAAAAAAAAAAGAGGGGAGGCTGGCCTGGTTGGGTTTGGTTTTGATTTTGCATAGGAACAGGTCTGCCATGACCAGGAACGGACTACTGGTGTAGACTCCTGGAGGGCTGGAGATCTCGTTTAATTCCTTATACACTTCATATCTAGCATGGGTCTTGGCACAGAGATAATGGTCTAAGTGCTTACTAAATACTTGCTGAAAGAATTAAATGGAATATGCACATAAATTAATAGACTAGCCTGATTATTTTATAAAACGCTTTGGTTTTCAAAGTACTTTCCCATACATTGTCCACTGGGGCTAACAAATATCACCTTGAAAGGCCATTTCTTTTCGCTTTTGAAACAATGTCTAGCTATGTAGCCCAAGCTCACCTAAAACTCTTGATCCTCCTGCCTCAGTACTCCAAGTGATGGGATGCCATATATGCATGACACCTGCCTGGCTTGGAAAGTGTCTTATGTCAATTGTTTTGTGTGTGCACACACATATTCATGTATCTGTAAGCACACGTGTGTAAGTATGCAAGTGTATGGCATCTGTGTGCATGAACATGTGAAGGTCAGAGGTCGATGTGGGGCGTCTCCCACTGAACCGAGTTCACCAATTCAACCAGTCTGAATTGATCAGAGGGATCCACTTGTTTCTGCCTCCAGTGTGCTGGGATTACAGGTGTGTGCCATCCCTCCCTGCACTGACAAGGGTTCTGGGGATCTGAACTCAGGTCCTCACACTTGCACAGCAAGCACTTTACCCACTGAGCCATCTCTCCAGCCCCCATTTTTTAAAATTAAATGTTTATTTTTCTAAGGAGTAAAACTCCAGAAAGTTATTATTGTCACATTCCCCAAAACCCATTAGGCACTCACACCCTTCCTAAGAGAAACAAAGAAATCACCTATTTCTTCTTAGAGAGACAGTGGCATAAGAAGGCAAGCATTTGGGATGCAGAGTGTTCATTGGTTTCTGCCAGGCCTGTGCACACACTTAGTCCACCACAGCAGCTACAAGCCAGTGCCCAGGTTCTTAGGCCTTTAATTCCTGTTCCTAGAAAAGAATGATTCTCACAAAATAAGACGGTTTCTATGTTATCAGATTTCCAGGGGTGAGTTTTTCCCCTAAAAAATAAGGGTTAGCCGGGCGTGGTGGCTCACACCTTTAATCCCAGCACTTGGGAGGCATAGGTAGGAGAATCGCTGTGAGTTCAAGGCCACCCTGAGACTAAATAGTGAATTCCAGGTCAGCCTGGGCTACTAGAGTGAGACCCTGCCTCGAAAAACCAAAAAAAGGGGGGGGTTGGTCAGATGTCCTGTGAGGTCAGTCTAGTAATTATATAATTCTATAATCAAAGTTCATAGGAAAAAAAGGGCTGCCTGCCAGTGGTCCTTTCTGATTCTGCCTTTAAAAAGGTAGTATTTCTTCAGAACATCATTCAGTAAAACAATCCTATTCTGACAAGACTGTTCCCTAAAATCCAGCACCAATACTAAAACTTGAACTTCAGATCTGTAGCAATACGGGATGAATAAGGAACACGTGACGCTGTATGGAAGAGTATATTGCCGTTCATTGAAAATCCTAAGTCCTCATTCAAGTAAAAGCATTCTGTGGAAGTAGCTGCTCTTGGCTAGCTCAGCTGGCTTTGTCCTGCCTTGAGGCATTCATATATCTCCTCTGTGGCACGTTTTGAATTTCATTGCTTTGCCTGCACAGTCTCAACAGTGAAGTTCCTGACTTCCATTCAAGTGGTTTTGAAAAGATTCATTCGGGGCTGTTTTGAAGGGCTGTAGATACGCTTCACAGAAACTATAGTGCATCCATGAACTGAACTCTTCCCCTCGCCGAGAAGTTGTGAAAGTGCTGGGGGTGTCTTGCCATTCTCCTGCCATGGCTCCTGTGGCGTGTGGGAGGACTCTGCCAGACAGTGAATGTCACTACCAACCACACACTTGCAGGAGATTGCATTGTAGGGAATGTGCAGCCCTTAAGTATTCCTGCATAGACAGAGGCTCTGACATCTGAATTCAGGAGTTGGGGGGGGGGGAAGCTTTGACCTAAATAACAGCTACAGCAAATTACAGCACCACCGGCTGTGGTTACGACAGATACTTACTGAGGCTGGCTTGTAGCAGGTCCTGGGCAATCCTTAGCAGCCCGAAGCCAAAGCAGTTGAGCTGTAGGACTGGAAGAAAAGGGAGAGAGAACGAGCAGTAGTTTTGGAATAAGGACACCTCAAGGCTGTCTCGTCCCAGACACCAGTTGGTTTCATGACCTTAGCAATGTGTACCACCTTTCTGGACTTTATTTTCTTGAGGTATAAGATAAAGAGGCTCAGGTCAATCCCAGGGATATGGGGGGCTTGGAGAAGAGACCAAGAAGGAAAGGTATGGAAGTTGATTTGCACAAAAGGTACACCAGCAGGAAGCCTGGATGGGCAAGAGTAGATGTGAGGACACCGAGTATTCTCAGGTGAAAGGTGGACCATTACTGAAGTCTAAGTAACTTAAGTCCTGGCTTTGCCCAGGGACATCCTTGAGTGGAAGACTGAGCACAGGCAAGGACTCTCTAAAACTACTTTTTAAAAAATTATCATTTATTTATTTATTAGAGATGGAGGAAGAGAGAGACAGAGAGAGAATGGTTGCACCAGGACCTCCCTGCCACTGCAAATGAACTCCAGATGTATGCATCATGATGTGCATCTGGCTAACGTGGGACATGGAGAATCAAACCTTCGGCTTCGCAGGCAAGCTCCTTAACCTCCAAGCCATCTCTCCAGCCTTAAAACTACTTTTGATTCAGCATCTCTGGATGTAGGTGCCACGGTGAACACAGACAGACAGGAAGTAGAAGTTGTGCAGCAACTTTGTCCTTCAAACAGATAAGCACAAATATCTCCAACAAACACCAGCATGGTTGACTTTGGATAAGGGGCAATAAGAGAAATTAGGAGAGATTAATTTGATTACTAGGTGTGTTTTGTAGTGAAGAAGAGGTAAGAAAGGCGATATCAATTTGATTCCAGACTACCTAGAATCTTGAAGTCCAAAAAATATAATTTGTGTTTTTTTTCTTTGTATAAAAGGCAATCAGTTGATTTTAAAATAAGAGGAAAGGCAGAGAGGCCCCTTAGGATGTCATGGCAATTGCTTCCAAAAGTGGGAAGTAATGAAAAGGGACCTCAGAGTGCTAATGAACCCTTGTAATCCCAGCTAAGGCAGGAGGATCAATGTGAGTTCAAAGTCACCCTGGGCTACATAGAAAGACCCTGTTTCTGATTCTGGTCTCTCTCTCTCCATAAGCACCCTCCAAGGCATGAATCTAATCATGCCACTCAGTAAATCATCCCACAGCAATCTCATTTGCTCTTTAATTTTTTCATTCATGTAAGAACTGTTTCTGGGTACCCATGAGTGACTGGAATCCCCATCAATCTAGACACAAATGAGACCTCGGTATGGATGGGTGAAGGTAGGAGACAGCCAATGCACAAACAGGTTAAAAGGAGAAACCCCACAAGAGCACACCATAGGGGTAGAAATACAGCCGTCAGGTTCAGAAAGGGCTTTTTAGAGGTCTTATCTGACCCAAACCTTCAAAGCTGACTTCAGCTGGCTGAGAGCCAAAGGGAGCCAAGGTAAGATGCCCAGAGCAAAGGAGGCAGAAAGACCCAAAGCCTGGAGGCCACATTTGCGTGAGCAAACAAGAAGCTATTTCCAGAATGTGACCCATGACACTGTAGGCAGGGTGAGCCCAGAAAGGTGGCCAAAGTTTCCTCCAGAAATTCAGGATGAGTTAAATTTCATAGTTTACTTGAAGGCGAGAAGTGTCTCCTTCATTTCGTTTCATCGTTAATGCCCCTTTTCACATCTTGCTTGCTGTGCCACTGAAGGAGGCGATCAGGTTTTGCAGGTGGGGAATGGCAGTCTATTTCTCTGCTTTGCAGCTTTCCCTGATGTGTGCATGAAAATTCACACCAGAGACACTTCATGTTGAATTTATATTTCCGTTGCTTCTTGCTAAAACTTTCCAAAGTTTGGCTCCAGGAACTTGTCCTTATGGGTTTTAAATGCATCCAACCCCCTTCAGGGTTTTGTATTTCTCTCCTTGCACTAACTGACATCAGGGATCAAGTGTTTTAGCTCTTCCTGTGCAGTCTTTCAAGTCGTTGAAGTCAGTGGCAAATGCTCTGTCAGCAGCCACTGATGTAATATGACTTTTACACCACACTGCCATCTTTTGCTCAAATACAATCCATTCTACTACCCTAATTACCTGAATCCCTCATTTGGGACCATGCTTCTTTTTTCTTTTATGTTTTTTAAAAGTCTTTTAAAAATTATTTATTTATTTATTAGAGACAAAGAGAGGGAAAGAGAGAGAGGGAGAGGGAGAATGGGTGAACCAGGGCCTCTAGCCACTGCAAATGAACTCCAGATGCATGCGCCCCTTGTGCATCTGGCTTACGACGGACTTGGAGAATTGAACTGGGGTCCTTAGGCTTCACAGGCAAACACCTTAATGGCTAAACCATCTCTCCAGCCCTATTTTTTTTCTTAAAAAAAAAAAAAAAAAAAAACTAAATCAAACCTAAGGCCTCATTTGCATGCTAGGTAATGTGCTACCCCTGAGCTACATCCCCAGCTGCCTTTCCTACCATTCTTGCAGCAAAAGCCAAAAGACACCTGGAAGATTTAAACTATCAGGACTTCAGACCTGCACACGAACATTCTGAAACTTTCAAAAGAACTTTCTGAGCATCTGTTACATTTTTCTTTTTCACTAAAAATAGTTAAAAATCCTTCAAAACTCAGCTCAAATATTGTTACCTTTGTGAAGGGCCTGACTTCTCAGGCAGAAATACTCATTTTGGATCCCATAGCGTTTAAATCGAAAAAATCATTTAAACTCTAACATCTTGTCTTATGGGTTGTCTGAATTTCCATCTCCCCCACTAGATGGTGATGTTCTCAAGGGCAGGGACTGTGATCTGTTTGCATTTGTGAAATGCATTCATTCCACACATTAAAAAGTACCTACTATGTGTCAGGCATTAACATACCACATGATTCATTCCCAGCACCTACACATATGTATAGGCACCCCCCAACACACAAACCCTATGTGTTCTAGCAGACAATATATCCAAATAACAAACATGGAAAAATAAAGGGGAGATGGTTCAGTTGTTAAAACCACTTACTCAAAAAACCTGCCAGCCCGAGAGATGACTTAGCAATTAAGGCACTTGCCTGCAAAACCAAAGGACCCAGGTTCAATTCCCCAGGACCCATGTAAGCCAGGTGCACAAGGTGGCCACACATCTGGAGTTTGCTTGCAGTAGATGGATGCCCTGGCACACCCATTTTCTTTCTCTCTATCTGCCTCTTTCCCTGTCTTTCTCTCTAATAATAAATTTAAAAATTTTTTCTTTTTATTTTATTTTATTTTTTATTGACAACTTCTATACTTACATACAAAAAACCATATTTCCCTCCCCCATTCCCCTTCAGAACTCTATTCTCCATCATATCCCCTCCCTCTCTCCATTAGTCTCTCTTTTAATTTGATGTCATCATCTTTTTCTTCTATTATGAGGGTCTTACAAAGGTATTGCTAGGCACTGCGAGGTCATGGATATCGAGGCCAGTTTCTGTCTGGACAGTTGCATTGTAAGGAGTTGTACTCTTCCTTTGACTCTTACAACATTTTTTTTAAAATTTAATTTATTAATTTATTTGAGACAGAGAAAGGGAAAGAGACAGAGGGAGAGAGAGTGAGAATGGGTATGCCAGGGCCTCTAGCCACTGCAAACGAACTCCAGATGCGTGCGCCCCCTTGTGCATCTGGCTTACGTGGGACCTGGAGAATTGAACCGGGGTCCTCAGGCTTCACAGGCAAATGCCTTAACCACTAAGCCATCTCTCCAGCCATCTTTGCGTTTTTTGAGGTAGGGTTTCACTCTAGTCCAGGCTGACCTGGAATTCACTATGTAGTCTCAGGGTGGCCTTGAACTCAAGGTAATCCTCCTACCTCTGCCTCCCAAGTGCTGGGATTAAAGGTGTGTGTCCATGCCCAGCTGGACTCTTACATTCTTTCGCCCCCTCTTCTGCAATGTACCCTTAGTCTTGGAAGATGTGACAGAGATGTTTCAGTGCTGGGCGCTCCTCCATCCCTTTTTCTTAGCACTATGTTGCCTTTTGGGTCATCCCAGTGGTCATCGCCATCTGAAAAGAGAAGCTTCTCTAACCAGAAGTGAGAGTAGCATTAATATGTGAATATGAACATTAAGTGTAGTGCTTTCAGGGCAGCTTGGTGGGAATAATATATACATTTAGCCAGACAAAAGCTGGCTTTATACCCCTAAGGCTCATGACCTCCCCTACCATAGACTTTTGCTTAGTTTTTTCAGTACCAGGTATGTATTCCCTCCCATAGAGAGGACCTTCAGTCCAATTAGGGAGCAGTTGGTTCCCCAAGAGCAGACATGCCACTATTGTACCTGTTCAGCCATTGGGCCTGTCTGGCCAAACTTGAGTTTTCCAGTGTCCACTGTTTTCACTGCTGATGACTTCTGTCAAATAAAATATTTTTTGCAGGGTCACTGAGAAATCCTGCTGGAGCTGAGCTGAAAACCTCCTCCATGTAGACCAACTGACAGAAAGCTAGAAAAAGTTATGCTGCATGTAGTTCAGTGAGAGAAAGAGACATCACTAGTGGAGGTACTCAACAGTGGACACTGCAAGCCTTAAATTTGGCCAGCCAGGCCAAATGAGCCAATGGGTACAATAGTGGCATGTCTGTTATGGGGAAACTGGCTGCTCTCTAGTTGGACTGGAGGCCTGCTCCATGGGAGGGAATACATCCCTGATACTGAAAACCTACAACAGGGGTAGTCATGAGCCCTAGGGGTGTAATGTCTGCTTATGTCTGGCTAAATGTATATACTATGTTCACCAAACTGCCCAGTAAGCACTTCTAATGTTCATACCCATATATTAATGTTACTCTCACTTATTTTTTTTTTTTGGTTTTTCGAGGTAGGGTCTCACTCTAGCCCAGGCTGACCTGGAATTCACTATGTAGTCTCAGGGTGGCCTCAAACTCACGGCGATCCTTCTACCTCTGCCTCTTGAGTGCTGGAATTAAAGGCATGCACCACCATGCCCGGCTGCTACTCTCACTTTTGGTTAGAGAAGCTTCACTTTTCAGATGACTCAGAAGGTACATGGTATTTCAGCACTGAAATATCTCTATCACAACTTCCAAGGCTCAGGGTCCATTATGGAAGAGGCAGTGGAAAGAATGTAAGAACCAAAGGAAGGGTAGGATGCCTTACAACGTGCTCCTCCAGACACAAAATGGCCTGGATATCCATGACCTCACAGTACCTGACACCACTGACACAAGACCATCATAATAGGAAAAGATGATGTCATCAAAAAAAAAAGACTGGTGGAAGGGGTATGATGGAGAGTGGAGTTTCAAAGGGAAAAGTGGGAAGAGGGAGGGAATTACCATGGGATATTGTCTACAATTATGGAAGTTGTAAATAAAAATAAATTTTTAAAAATCTGCCAGCCCAGGTTCAGTTTCCCAGTACCCACATAAAGCCAGATGTACAAAATGGTGCATGTGTCTGGAGTTCATTTGCAGTGGCAAGAGGCCCAGGCACACCCATTCATATTCTCTCTCAGTCTGTCTCTCCATCCTCACAAATGAACAAAATATTTAACTGTGCTCCCTGGAAGAAGTGTTATCTAAGCTGAGGCCACAGGGTGTGGAGAGGCATTAGATCAACTAGATGGGTGTAGAATATGAGACTGGAGGCTGAGCACCCCTAGTCACAAAGGAAACGTGTAGAATATGAGCAGGGAAGCCAAGCATCTTTAGTCACAAAGAAAATAGCCCATAACCCCCACAATTAAAGGACACAGGTTAGTCAGAGAATTGAGTGTCCTTTAGTCTCTGGAGTTAAAAGGAAAGTGTTGTGGTGAGGCTGGAGAGAGGTAAGGAGGGGTAAAAATCATAAAAACATTCAGGAGGTTATTCACATGTGTTTCTCCTGTGCGTTGCAAAGTACTAGACAAACAGGTACTTCATTAATGTTTGTGGATGGGAGGTAAGAAAAGAATGGCCAGGTGTGGTGGCACATGCCTTTAATTCCAGCACTCAGGAGGCAGAGGTAGGAGGATCGCCATGAGTTCAAGGCCACCCAGAGACTGCATAGTGAATGCCAGGTCAGCGTGGGCTAGAGGGAGAACCTACCTTGGAAAAAAAGAAAGGAAAAGAAAGAAGAAAAGGTGCTTGCCTGCAGAGTCTAAAGTGCTTGCTCTCTAGAGCCTAATGGCCTGGGTTCAATTCCCTAGTAGCACCTAAGAAAGGAAAAGAAAAAGAAAAGAAAAGAGAAAAGAAAAAAAAAAAAAAGGAAGAATAGCCTTGTACTGTCACGGTAGTGTATGAATTACATGAAATACAGCTGCAAACAAGACATACCTGCCTAAATATGTTACTCCTAGGCCTGATCTGATTCTACAAGTGCATGTGGTTAAATCTGGAGAGATTGTTGCGACAAGGGGCTGTCAGGGAAGCCTGCATGAAGATGGGACCTGAATTGCTTCTGTAGGGTATGTGTGGTTTAACCAAGAAGAGAAGAATAATTCCAGAATATACGAGGAATTCAAATGCATAAGAACATGACTGAAAACAGACAATAGACCTATACATGCCTTCAGAGAACACACACACACACACACACACACACACACACACACACACACACAAAACAGATGTATGAAGAATTATCTGATGTCACTAATTGTCAGGGAGATATATTTCAAAATCACAATGACTACAGCCAGGAAGACAAAAGGAGGCTGGGGAGATGCTCAGTCAGCAAAGTGCTTGCCTCCCAAGCATGAGGATTTGACTTTGAGTCCTGCCACCCTTGTAAAAGACGCCCGCTATGGTGCTACATGCTTGTAACCGCAGAGCTGGGGAGGCAGAGACAGCACGATCCCTGGTGCTCACTGGCTAGCAGTCTAGCCTGACTGGAGAGCTCCAGGCCAGGGAGAGACTGAGAGGGAGTCAGGTAGCTTTGTTAGGTAGTTCCATCTCCACTGCTAGAGATCAAAGGATGTTCTGACTTCTTATCTCTTGCCGAAAGGAGTTCCCTAGACCTGTGTTTTTCCATAAACAACCTGAGCCCCTCCTAGGAGGGAGGTCCCCTTTCCCAGAATTTAAATCTAATCCTGACGTTATGGTTGATTAAGTTCAGGCCTCAGAATTTGGTGTCCTGGCTGGTCTCTTCCCAAGCCAGCCACTAGCCCGGACCAGTGAGCCCTCACTCTGGCTCCCCTGAGCCTGAAGGTGAAGCCCACCACAATACGGTTACAAGTGACCCTATCCGAGGTAAGGGTTCTCTTGGCTGCCAGTTACTCCTGAACCTCCAGGTTCTGGTAAGTCTCCTCTCTTCTCAGCACCCTTGATCCCTCTGTACTCCCTCCTGCCCTGCACATGGCAGGAGCTCTCTGTACTTTCTTTTCTTTTCTCTCTAAATCTCTTTACATTTGATCCATATCCATCTCATTGGCTCCTGGACCACTTGGCACATTCTCCCACTCCTTGGCCACTTTTTCCTTCCTCCTCGGACCTGAAAAATGGACCGTGAAAGGACACAAGAGACCTGGTCAGACATCCTCCTGTGCAGCCCTGGCCTTTAGGCACATAATGGAGGCCACCACCCAAGTTGATCTTCCTGACAGATAAAGGAGAAGTTCCAGGATGTAACTGTGTGACTTCTTGTAATAGCCCTCCCCCTTGTTTAACAGTATGTAACTTTGTGGTTTAACTCCCATCCTGTTTTTATATGAGCATCACGTGGTCATTTCCAATAAAAGCTGACTGAACAATTCGGGCCTGCACCCTGAGATCCCAAACTCCAGGGTGCAGAGCTGGTACACTAGCCTTCTTTTTCTTTCTTTTTTACCTAATAAAACTTTGCCGCACATTCTGTGAGTCAATGGTCTTACTTGTGCAACACTGGACCCCATAATAGGCTCTTAATATGGTTTAAAAAAATCATTCTTCTCAGTCTGGTTTATCAAATTCTTTGGTTAAATTACAGACATGATCTTAGGGTTTGGGGTTCCAGGATTATTCCTAAGCACCCCAAGTTTCTCCATATCAATACCATCTCAAAAAACCAAAAATGTGGACTGAGTTCCTGAGGAACAATACCTGAGGTTGTCCCCTAGCCTCCACATGCACATGCATGCACATGCACACACATGTACATCACACACACAAGTACACATGCACACATACTAAAATGGGAGAGGAGCTGGGGAGATGGCTCAGTTGGTAAAGTGAGGACCTGAGTTCAGGCCCCTGAATCCAAGTGAAAATGCCTGGCATGGTAGCAGTGGGAAGGTAGAGGAGAAAGCGTATTAAAATATACCCTGGAGGGCTGGAGAAATGGCTAAGCGGTTAAGGCGTTTGCCTGCAAAGCCAAAGGATCCCAGTTCGATTCACTAGGACCCATGTAAGCCAGATGCCTGAGGGGCTCATGCATCTGGAGTTCATTTGTAGTGGCTAGAGGCCCTGGCGTGCCCATTCTCTCTCTGTCTGCCTCTCTTCTCTCTCTCTGCTTGCAAATAAATAAATGAATAAATAAATAAATAAATAAATAAATAAATAAATAAATAAAAGTTTTTTAAAAATATACCCTGGAAAGGCTTACTTCCTACAATTAGGCTCCTCCCACTACCTCCAGATAGGTGCCATCAGTTGGTATTTAGGCTTGCAATATGTGAGCCTTTGGGGACATTTCAGATTCCTGCTACAGGAGGCTCTTTAAAGTCAGAGCAATTTAAGCTTGAATTCTGCCCAGTACTATTTTTCTTTTTTTATTAATGACAGACATACTTAGTATGGATACATCCCATGTTGGTACCTTGTCCTTGTCCCTATTCCTCTGGGGACCCTCCTCAGTGGGGCTGCAGATTTTCCCTGTGGGGTTCTGAGTTATGTGCTGTGGGAGCGGCAGTCAGTTAATGGGGAGAGGCACTGCCTCTGGGCATGCTGTCCCAACCTGTGGCTCTTACAATCTTCCACAAAATTCCCTGAGCCGTGGTGGGTGTGTTTTAAGTCTGCTTTAGTGATGAGCTCTTAGGAACCTCCGGATCTCTGCTTTGGTAAGTGTTGAGTAACCTCAGCGTCTGTCTCCTTTACCCTGGTGCTGATTGTCAGGCTCACCATGGTAGCTGCATTCCTGTCTCCCCAATTCCTCTGTGGTTTCAGCTGGGGCTTGGCTGGAGTACTTGGGGTAGTTTATCTCCTCTGGTCTTGCTACTGTCTGAAAAAGAAAAGCAGATTCTCCAATGGAGAGTGAAGTTAGCAAGGGTTAAATAAGATAAGATAGTTATGGTTTAGACCTTAAAATGTCACGTGTGACATGGACATGTCCACACTATCTATATAACATTTGTCTTAATGCAAAGGTGATGCATCCAAACCTTTTAGTGCTGATTTCATGTGCCACAAAGAAATAAACACCGGCAGGCAAACCTTAAAGTCATTTTATATTTTAATGTATATTCTACAGGTGTTGAAATATGGAAAATATGCCACAGATTTCAGGACATATGGCAGTAAGTTGTCAAGAATTTTCTGCTTGACAATGAGAAATTTTCTCAGCAGATTCCATCTATTATGGGAATAAAATTTAAATAAATCTTGGGGCTGGAGAGATGGCTTAGTGGTTAAGGTGTCTGCCTGCAAAGCCCAAGGTTCCAGGTTCAATTCTCCAGGTCTCACATACGCCAGATGCACAAGGTGGTGCATGCGTCTGGAGTTCGTTTGCAATGGCGAGAGGTCCTGGCATGCCCATTCTCTCTCTCTCTAATAAATAAATAAAATGAATATTGCAAAAAGATTTAAATAAATCTTAGAGGATTTTGGCATAAACCAATATAAAATAAATCTTGTTGGATTATTTTATTACTATTATTATTTTGGTTTGTTGTTTTTTTTCCCTAAAGTTTTGAAATAGTGACACATTTCCCTTTGAAAAATGCAAATAATACTATACTTCCCTGTTATCTTTTGAAAAGTATTTAAAATAATTACTTATATTCCAATTGGCTAGTCAGTTTGTATAAAAATTTCAAATTGTGTTTACTACAAATGCTTTTTTAAAATTTAATTTTGAGGGGAGGGTTTCAAGGTAGGGTCTCCCTCTAGCTCAGTCTGACCTGGGATTCATTATGTAGTTTCAGGGTGGCCTCGAACTCATAGTGATCCTCCTACCTCTGCCTCCCAAGTTCTGGGATTAAAGGCATGCACCACCATGCCCAGTTTAAAGTTTAATTTTTATTGTTTATTACTTCTTTAAAAAAATGATTGTACCATTATCGTCTTCTGCTTCTCCTCCTCCTCCTCCATTTTCTTCACTTCTTTTTGAGATAGGGTCTTGTTATGTAGCCCAGGTTGACCTTGAATTTGTAGTCCCATCTCTGTTTCCAGAGCACTGGGATTGTAGGTCTGCATCACCATGCTTGGCATGACTTTTTCTTCTTAATTGTCCTCTCCCCTCCTCATCATGCTTCCTCTTCTCCCTGAGTATCCTTCAAATTTGGAAGTTTAGGAAAATATTTAAAAATACCAAGAATTATGTGAGAGTGGTGGTCTATTAGAAACAGCTATTGGCAAGAGAGTGGTAACACAAAACTAAATATGTGGATATATTTCTTGTCAAGTAATTGTGGTCTTATGTGTTGTTTTAAGTTATTTTTGTGTGTTTTACTAGTACATCACTTTTAACATTGTCTTCAATAACTTTTCACCAACACATGACATTTTTTTAGTATAAAATTGATCTTGGGGGCTGGAAAAATGGCTCAGTGGATTAAAGCTCTTGCTTGAAAAACCTACTGGCCTGGATTCAATTCCCCAACCAGCCACATAAATCAGGAAGGTATTTGTTGCAGTAGCAAGGGATCCTGGTGTGTGACATGTGTGTGTGCGCGCACACACACACACACACACACTCATACGTGTATGTGCAAAAATAATAAATCAATAAACTGATTGTGTTCTGAACAATGTTTAATCCTGGTCCTTTCACTCAGCTTTATACTTAGTATAAAATTTCCATTGTAAAGATTTATCTGCCTATCATTTAAAGGGAGAAAATAAAGAGTTAATGTTCACAGCTTATATAAATCACCAAATCAATAAGTTCAAAATACAAACAGCCAGCAGATAACTGTGGTGGCTCAAGGCCTTAGTCAATACAAAGATTCAAGCAGTTGAGTGATAAAATGCAGGTCAAGAAATCTAGGCAGCAATGGATACTGCCTTTTAAAGATCAAAAGTCAAAGCATGCTGGCTGACTGAATTCACCGTGGAAGCCACTTTTCCTGAATGAACTTTGTGTTTACAAAGACACAAGTTTGGACAACCATTTGTAATCAGCAACGTGACACGTTGTTGCAGAAGTTGGGAAATAAAGGCGATGATTTTTACACTGTTCAGCAATTTTCACTGCAACTTAATTTTTAAATTTTAATTTCATATAGTTTTATATTGTCAATAAATATTTGATGGGTGATTATTTTTGTAGAAAAGGAATAAAAATACTTATTTAATTAATGCTTTATGGAATGGTACAGGTCTCATATACTGGATGTCCCTTAATTTCTTCTTGAGACAAGGTCTTGCTGTATAGCCCTATAGATAGGTTAAAACCTGATATTCACTATGTAGCCCAGGCTGGCCTTGAACTCAGGGTAATGCTCCCATCTCAACATTCCTAGTGCTGGCATTACATGTGTATACCACCATGCTCAGTTTTGTTCCTTAGTCTTTGAGACAAGGAAATGATTTGCAGTCTTTATTTAATCAGAACAAAAGACCAATTATGGGCCAGGCATGGTGGTGCACGCCTTTAATCCCAGCACTCCAGAGGCAGAGGTAGGAGGATTGCTGTGAGTTCAAGGACATCCTGAGACTACATAGTGAATTCCAGGTCAGCATGGGCCAGAGTGAAACCCTACCTCAAAAAACGAAAAAAAAAGAAAAAAAAAGACCAATTATGTCACATTTATGACAACTGTCCATGTTTAAAATTATTGTCATTTATGATGACAAAAATGAATATAGACAGGTGTGGTGGCGCACACCTTTAGTCCCAGCTCACGGGAGCAGAGGTAGGAGGATTGCCATGAGTTTGAGGCCACCCTGAGAATACATAGTGAATTCCAGATCAACCTGGGCTAGAATGAGACCCGACTTTGAAAAAAAAACAAACAAAAAAAAAAAAAAGGTGGAAATGAGCCACCCACATTTTAAATCTTTGTAATTGTATCTTACATTTTATTAACTAATTTAGGCATACTGTGTTAATTTTTGTCATCCATTAGCATTCTATTATTTGTAGATTCTGTTTCTCCTTTTTACCCACCCTTCATCTTTGTACACTAATTATATACTCTCTAATCATATATATGTATACATAACATCATCCTATATGCTGGTTTGGTAGGGCTCAGCCATTCAAGCTAAACCGTATTCTCTAAAATATACTTGCCTTTTGAAGAACAATATTTTAGTAAGATATGACATTAAGATCCACAAATTGGCAAAATCTATTTTAAGAATTTTTTAAAGAAAATGAAATTTCAAAAGTGCTGAGATGTTAAGTAATGAATAAAATAAGGGAATTAATAATTTATTAACATATTAATAAATATTTCAGTGCTTAATGGAGTCCTGGCTAATGCACACTAATATCTTAGTGTGTGGAATTCTTTGAATGTTTTATATATTTCAATTTAATGTATTTAGTATTGACCGTGGATCCATAGATAGAATGTTTAACAAAAGTCACTAATAAATATGGACAAACAGCTTGAAAAGTTTATTTTTATTTATTTATTTATTTATTTATTTATTTATTTTGGTTTTTGAGGTAGGGTCTCAGTCTAGCTCACCTGGAATTCACTCTGTAATCTCAGGGTGGCCTTGAACTCACAGTGATCCTCCTACCTCTGCCTCCCAAGTGCTGGAATTAAAGGCGTGCACCACCACGCCTGGCTTGAAAAGTTTTAATAAATGAATGTTAGTAGTTAAAGACATTTAAAGGCCGAGCTCTGCATCCATCACCCCCTAAGTCTGACTTCTTTGAACTGATTGGGACTCTTCTCCTTGAGAGAGATAGCCAAGGGGACCAGAAAACCCAGAGAGAGTCCACTGCTGTTAGGGGAAGTTGTCGCATCTCAGGTACCTGCTTCTGAAATGTCCTCAGGAGAATGCTCTTAAGTTGGTTTAGTCTTAGCATTTCAACATTTACAGTGCCTTTTGAGTTCTTTCTTTGTTTTTGTTTTTGCTTTGAGACAGGGTCTCACTATGCAGCCCAGGCTGGCTTTGCACTCACCATCCTCCTGCCTCCGCTCTCTGAGGACTGAGACAATGACACTACCCCGGTGCCAGTTCACCCAGATGTGCAACTTTCCTAGCCTGACTCTCGCTGGGAGTGGATGCATGGCCTTGGCCGTGCCAATCACCTGACACTGTTCCACAATTTCTCACAGTGGCAGTGACCTTAGAAAACCCGAGCTCTCGCGGGCTAGCAGGGACAGCAGAGGCAATAGCAGTGTCTCAGGTCTAGTGGCTGCTACTCACCTGGAAGGAAGACTGTGTTACCCAGCTGTTCTTGGATTGTCTAGTGCTGACCCATCAGTTTTGTGTGGATGCGTTGCCTGACCACATCCTGTGATTCTTCCTTCAACGACAGCTTCATCCTCCCTCTTTTCTTTTGGCTGGAATAAGGATCAGGATGGCTAGAGCTGGAGAAGCTGTCATGGATTGTGAAGCACCCACAGTCATGGAGGTTTTACATGTGGGAAGGGGGCCAGCACCTCTGGGGGCTCCAAGGAACAGCCTCATCAGCTCTCCACCTCCAGATTTTAAATAAAGTTTTAAAAATTATTTATTTATTTGCATGCGCAGAGACAAAGGGAAGATTGAGAGAGAGAGATTGAGAATGAGAATGGGCACACCAGGGCCTCCAGCCACAGCAAACAAACTGTAGATGAATGCGCCATTTTGTGTATCTGGCTTTTCGTGAGTACTGGGGAATCAAACCTGGATCATTAGGCTTTGCAGGCAAGTGTCTTAACTGTTGAACCATCGCTCCAGCCCTACTGCCAGGTTTTAATACAACGAAGAGAAGTCATGCTATTCTTCAGGTCCTGTGTTCTGAGTTTCTGCTGCTTGCAGCTCAAATTACTTCCAACAAACCCACTGTCATGATGTGAATTGGTCTGAAGGGACCCGGGCTGCAGGGGGCCAGTGCTATGTTGTGACTCGAGGTTCTTTCCTGATTGATTGCGCTGGACTCGTTGTTTGGCCTAACTAGTGATTCTGTGAGATCATTTTAGCGAATGCCATACTTCTTTTTATTTATTTTTATTTATTTATTTGCATGCATAGAGAGAGAGAAAGAGAGAGAGAGAGACAAAGAAAGACAGAGACAGAGAGAATGGGTGCACAAGGGCCTCTCGCCACTGCAAACAAACTCCAGAAGCATGTGCCACCTTGTGCATCTGGCTTACCTGGGTACTGGGGAATCGAACCTGAGTCCTTAGGCTTCACAGGCAAGCACCTTAACCGCTAAGCCATCTCTCTAGCCCCCATACTTCTTAAATCAGCTGGAATCAGTTGTTATTGCTAATAATAAAGCATTCTCCCTGATCTGGGCTCATGACTTCCTTTTCTTTTTTCTTTTCTTTCTTTTACTGATTTCTGAGACAGTACCTTTCTACATATCCCTACCTAGCCTCAAACTGCTGATTTCCACTGCCTCCTGAATGCTGGCATCATAGGTGTGTGACACTAAACCCAGCTTGCAATCTGATCTCTTAATTTTTTTAAATTTGTTTTTCATCATACATTTTAGACTTAAAAGTTCAATTGCACCTTAACGAAACCCAATGTGAGAATCCACACTCAGAAACAGATAGAAAATCTCAATTTTGAAAAAGGAATAATTGCCTGTCTTTCTTAAAATAATGAGAACTCAGGGCTGGAGAGATGGTGTCAGCAGTTAAGTGCTTGCCTGCAAACCCTGTTCAATTCCCCAGTGCCCATGTAAAGTCAGATACACCAAGTGGTGCATGAATCTAGAGTTTGTTGCAATGGCTAGAGGCCCTGGCATGCCCATTCTTTCTCTCTGTGTGTCTATCTCTCTTCTCTCTGTCTCTCTGCTTGCAGATCAAATAAAATGAAAAAAAATTAAATTAAATTAAAAATGAGATCTCTTGTGTGCTTAAAATGACTTAATTTCCAGCATTCTCTCTTTCTGAGCTATACATGTGCTGACTCTATGAAATACTGTCTATCAGGAAGAGTGATTTGAATCCCGGGACTACCTCAACACCTCACTAAGTGGTGCTCAGCACAGTCATGGCTGACCTGGGTCTCTGTTTGTCCATCTTTAGAAGCGAGAAGACACATACTTACCAAACTGTCTAGTGGATGATATCCACTCAGAAGGAAGACTATATTCCCCAGCTCTCCTTGGCTTGGCTAGTTTTGGTTATCAGTTATTGGTTTTAGACAGATTCCAAACATGGGGTCCCAAGAGGTGAGATTGCCAATGAAAAGAATGGAATTGATTTTACCCCAAATGGTATCAGAATCTCAGTTCGGGCCTGACAGACATTATCCTTGTCTCATCACCTTGTTGACCACATACTGTCAGCTCTACTTCCTTCATTCATTCACTATACATCAAACACGCCCACACATTTCTCGGGCACCTGTTCTGAGCCATCATTGAATCGACCCTGGCTTCCCCTCTGCTTCTTGTCTCTTTGTCCATGTGTACTTCCTCTTTCGACTGAAATCAGTGGATCAGGCTGAGGAGTCTAGTGGGAACAACTTGATTCCGTTATTCATCAGCTATCAGACACAGTTTGTACCACAGGACAAGGAGCTTGTCCATCTAGGACCCAGCTTCTTACACTGTGGGTCACAACCCCATATTTGACAATAGTAAAGGTTTTCTGAACATGCAGCAACCAAAAATTCAGAATCAAACATGCCATGAATCAGAGATGTTCCTAGCAGCACTCGCTCATGTTTGGTCACGTGACTTTACTGCAGCCTTAGTTCTGAATATACAACATGAGCACTTTGCATGGTGCATGCCAACTCACTGTGTAATGTCAGAGAACCCTGTCTGAATCACCTTGGGTCAGATGTCAGACTATTGTATGTTATGAATGGCAGTGTTTTTGCTGTATATACAAAACCATCGTGTAGTTATAGATATTTTTCCATTATTCCTCAGAATGTAGGTATCTTTGCATTGTATTGTGTCAGAATGTTTGGTTTTAAAAAGCACTGTTTGAGGCTGGGTGTGATGGCCCACACCTTTAATCCCAGCACTCGGGAGGCAGAGGTAGGAGGATCGCCGTGAGTTCAAGGCCACCCTGAGACTACATAGTGAATTCCAGGTCAGCCTGAGCTAGAGTGAAACCCTACCTCAAAAAAAAAAAAAAAAAAAAAAAAAAAAAGCATTGTTTGAGAGCCAGGCATGATGGTGCACACCTTTAATCTCAGCACTTGGGAGGCAGAGGTAGGAGGATCGCTGTGAGTTTGAGGCCACCCTGAGACTATATGGTGAATTCCAGGTCAGCCTGACCTAGAGTGAGACCCTACCTTGAAAAACATAACAAAACAAAACAAAACAAAACAAAACAAAACAAAACAAAACAAAACAAAACAGCACTGTTTGAATTGGTGACTTCAGTTTTGAGTTTTATAAAAAAAATTCAATGAATTTTGTCTTGGGATTAGGACAAAATTGTTGACAATTTCTGAAATGAACCTCAATATACTTATGACATTTTGTAGTATGTACTTATGTGAAGTGACATTCCCAACACTGATAATTACAAAATCCAAATATTGATGAATCCTGGAAAACATTTAAGATGCTCTGTGTCATACAGAACCAAAATTCAACCAAGATGGGTGTGGTGGCACATGCCTTTAACCCCAGTATTAGGAGGTAGAGGTAGGAGGATTCAGTTCAAGGCCAGCCTGTGACTATATAATGAATTCCAGGTCAGCCTGGGCTAGAGTGAAACCCTACCTCAAAAGAATTAAAAATAAAGGAATCAAAAATCAAATATTCAACAAGATTTAATTCTTTTTTTGTTTGTTTTATATTTTTATTTATTTGTTTGAGCAGCAACAGAGAGAGAGAAAGAGAGAAAGAGAGAGAGAGAGAGAGAGAATAGGTGCACCAGGGCCTCCAGCCAGTGAAAACGAACTCCAGATGCATGCGCTGCCTTGTGCATCTGGCTTACATGGGTCCTGGAGAATCAAGCCTTGAACCCAGGTCCTTAGGCTGCACAGGCAAGTGCTTAACCACTAAGCCATCTCTCCAGCCCCAAGATTTAATTCTTTATGTGAAATAAGCAAGGATAATACCTCATTAATGTGCAACTTATCCTTCATACTTAATAAATGATAAAATAAAAAAATAAAAAAAATGATAAAATAAAATGAGTTCAGAGAATGCCTTAGGTTTAGTCTTTATAGCACTTCTTGCACTGTGTCTATGTAATATTTGTGTCCTGTACTAGACAATTGTCATCTTGCTAATCAAGAGGGTTGGAGCTGTGATTTCGTTCATCTTTGGTGTTGTAGTACACAAGGAGAGCCAAGTACATGATGCAAACTTAATATTTCTGGAAGAAATGAGTCTTGATCAATAACCATTTTGTGAGATTAAGTTCTTTCTCTGTACCTCTAATCCTCTGTTGTCTACATAACTATTTACACTCTGGCAAAACTGTTGTGTATGGTTTTAATAGGAAAAAATTATATATATATATATTTTCACACACATACACATACAGTTTGGGATGGGCATCATAACTTTTTTTTCTGCCACCTACTGGTTGAGCACAGAGCCTTGGGCAGCAACGTGTACGTGCACGAGAGCTTTGTCTCAGGGTCTTCTCCAGGGCTTTGGTGGATAAGGCAGTGGTGTCCTTTAGCCTTGTTCCCTGCGCACATGCCCAGTAGGCTCTGTAGAGAAATCTGTCATAACTTTAAGCAAGCCACTAGAGGGGGCAGTAGCATGCTCTGTCTCACCTGGGCAACACCTGTGGGATATTAGGATCAGGTAGCTCTAGGGACCTCTTGGATCAACTTCTCCCACTTGATAAACAAAGACACAGAGAGGTGAAGGGGCTTCCCCAGGCCTCAGAGTTGTCTGTGGCAACCAAGACTAGAGCCCAGGGCTCTTGCTTCAGGGAGCACACTCCTCCTGTCCTCCCCCAGGCCTTGGAGAAGTCCTACAGTATAGACTGATAGGGATCAGCTGTGACAAGGCTGATGAACTCACCCAGGATTCCCTGGACTGCCACTGTCAGCATCCAGATTTATTTATTAATGGTTCATATCTAAGCATGTGGGCTAGAGAGAGACGTATGAGTTAGTGGAAGCTGTGCCAGGCTCCAGAACATGTGGAAAACGAGATGTAGCAGACAGTGATAGCTCTTGTCTTTTTGTCATTCCAGCGAGTTTTCCATTACTCCTTTTGCCAGTAACTTCCCTCCCACCCTCCCTGCCACTCACAAGGTATCAGTCCAGTAGCAGGGCTGGCTAATCATACTTCCCCATTCCTCGGACACAGTGACACTTCAGGGGCACGTATGACCTCCAGGTGGGTCGAACAGAGGCCTCGCGTGGGACTCTTGAGCAGGAGAAATAATTGTTTTGCCTTAGGGGTCAAAGTATTTTAAGGATATGTAACAGAGCAATCAATGGTCATGAGAGAGAGAGAAGCCAGGTGCAGGACCGAATCCCAGCTCTGTTAATCCTCCTGCCCTGGCTCCTGTAGCTTCTCCCAGGTTCTTGGGGTTGCCCTAAGTTTTTGCCCCTAGTTAGAGAAGCATATCAATTCTCTTTTTCTTCAAAGATAGTTTGAAAAGGAGTTTTATCATTCACAATGAGGAGCTTTGCTAGAAATTCTAGATCCTACTAGAACCCACCAGAAATAACTTCTAAATGAATACACGAGCTGTCTGTAGGCACCATATGTTTGGCGGATGATACCCTTTCCGACCATGGATTTAGGACGAAGCAAAACTATGTCCCTCAGGACCAGTGTCACAGGCTTGGGGTGCAATCAGCACTCTGTGTTTCCTGCCTGGTGTCGCCTGTTTCCTTCAGCTCAATCAGGAAGAACACGGTACTAGTAAGATGGAGCTTACAGGGCAAGTGTCTCAGTGAGTTCTGCTTGGACTACAATGCAAAGTGCATCCAACTTCATCAGTAAGGCTCAGACAAAATCTACCCGGACTCTGCACAGCACTGGAGGAGAAGCACCAGCCAAGCCTTACACAGGGTTAAAGTCTCAACTCTGGCCTTCTCTTACGAGGAGACATCCAAGTGAGTCATCTAATGTTTCTGCTTATCAGGTTAAAAAACAAAACAAGGGCTGGAGAGATGGCTTAGCAGTTAAGGCACTTGCCTGGGAAGCCTAAGGACCCCAGTTCAATTCTCCAGGTCCCATGTAAGCCAGATGCACAAGGGAGTGCAAGTGTCTGGAGTTTGTTTGCAATGGCTAGAGGCCCCAGCGTGCTCATTCTCACTCTCCCTCTTTCCCTCTCTCTGTCTCTAATTAATAAATAAAAATAAAATCTTTAAGAAAAAAAACAGGGCTGGAGAGACGGCTTAGCAGTTAAGGTGCCTGCCTGCTAAGCCTAAGAATGCTGGTTCCAATCTCTAGGTCCCACGTTTAGCCAGATGCAAAATGACGCAAGGGCGCAATGCCACACTTGCCCACAAGGGGGCGCATGCATCTGGAATTCGTTCACAGCGGCTGAGAGGCTGCTGGCACTCCCATTCTCTCTCTCTTTGCCTCTCCCTCTCTCTCTGTTTCTCTCTGTGTCTATCTCCAAAAAAAAATTATATATATATAAAAAAGCAAGATGATACTTGAACATGACCCTAAGAAACCTTCTGGCTATAAAATTATATATCAAAGAGAAATTCAAATTTATCTTTTAAGAATGGCACATTGGTCTAACTGTTCTTGAGCCCCAGAGAAATCACGTTTAACCTCCCTGTGTTTAGATCAGTTCTTAGGGCAAGTCAAGTGTAGTATTATTAAGTATCTTTCAACTGGAAATCTCTGTTTCTGGCATGAAAGTGCAGATCTGTCTGCCCTCCTTCCTGGCAAATTATTTGTTCCCCTTGGGGCTGAGTCTATGTTATTGCCAGGGAAAGTGAATTCCTTCTTCTGTAATATTAATTACTGTGAAGCAGCAGGGCTGCACCTCGGGGCCTACGAGGAGAGAGCTTTCCTCAGGGTCTCACCTCTGCCGCCACCCAGGCTCCTCTGACACATCCACCGCCCAGACTGTGAAGAGCCAGGGTTGCTAAGAGACCAGGCCCAGGCAGCAGGCTGCAGAATAAAAAGGGAAGCAGATACTTCCTGGGATCCCAATCTAGTTTTGAAAGAGTAGTTAAAGGAAAAGTGGAGGTGGGTGGAGAAGGAAAAGCGAGGAAAGGGGAGGGGTGGGAAAAAAGGGAAAGGGGGGAAGGTGAGGAGAGAGGAGGGAAGACCAGCAGGAGAGGAAGGCAGGCAAGAAGGAGAGGAAGGAGAGAAGAGGGAAGGGAAGGAGTTTTGGGGCGAGCATATGGACAGAAGCAGGGGTATAGCTAGGGCGAGCATCACGCAAGACTGTGTAGGTGGTAAATATGCAGAAAGCTTAGTCCAAAGGACATGAAAATCCTTCCTAGTGTGTACCAACTTTGCTAAATAATAATAATAATAATGTTTTGGTTTTTTGAAGTCGTGTTTCACTCTAGTCCAGGCTGACCTGGAATTCACTATGTAGTCTCAGGGTAGCCTCGAACTCAGGGTGATCCTCCTACCTCTGCCTCCTGAGTCCTGGGATTGAAGGTGTGCGCCACCACGCCCGGCTGCTTTAATAACTATTAGGAAGCCATTGTGGATTAAAGACATCCTTTAGCTCAGATTGGCCTCAAACTCTGGATTCTCCTGCCTCAGCATTCCAAGAGCTGGGAGAATGGCATGCACCATCGCATTCACAGAACTCTGGGTCACAAACATCTTTCCCATGCCTTTGTCTTCTTTGGATGCCACTCTAAAGGGAAACCAACATACTCAGGAGCACTTTCGTTCAGCCAATCCTTGGGCACAATTCCCTCCAACTACTGCCTCCTAACCCAAACATGACATGCCAAATATCTAGCTAACGAAATAGGAACTGAGCCGGGCTTGGTGGTGCACACCTATAATCCCAGCACACGGGAGGCAGAGGTCAGAGGATCACCGGGCACTGTGAGTTCAAGGCCACCCTGAGACTACATAGTGAATTCCAGGTCAGCCTGGACTAGAGAGAAACCCTACCTTGAAAAAAAAAAAAAAAAAAAAGAACTGTCCACAAGCCACATCTGGTGCGAGTGTGTGTGTGTGTGTGTGTGTGTGTGTGTGTGTGTATGTGTACAAGCATGTAGAGGCCAGAGTCGAGATGTCAGGGGTCTTCTTTAGTTGCCTTCTCCCCCACTTTATTCATTGAGATAGGATTTTTTTTTTTTTTTTTTTTTTTTTTTGAGGTAGATTCTCACTCTGGTCCAGGCTGACCTGGAATTCACTATGTAGTCTCAGGGTGGCCTCGAACTCTCGGCGATCCTCCTACCTTTGCCTCCCGAGTGCTGGGATTAAAGGCATGCGCCACCATGCCCGGCTGAGATAGGATCTTTAAGTGAACCTGGAGCTGCCTGATAATGCCAGACTGACTGGTCCCAGAGCCATAGGAGCCCCTGTCTCCACCTCCGCAGCTCTGGGTTCAGGCATGCAGCACTGTGCTCGCTGTTCATGTAGGTGCTGAGGCTCTGGACTCGGGGCTTCAAGGCTGCATGGCAAGCACATTACTGAGTCATGTCCCCAGCTCCACAAACCTCGTTTTTTTTTTTTTTTTTTTTTTTTTTTTTTGGTTTTCTGAGGTAGGGTTTCACTCTAGCTCAGGCTGACCTGGAATTCACTATGTGGTCTCAGGGTGACCTCGAACTCTCCGTGATCCTCCTACCTCTGCCTCCCGAGTGCTGGGATTAAAGGCTGATGCCACCATGCCCGGCCATAAACCTCGTCTTGACAGGAAAAAGCCACTGTCTTTTCATTCCTGATCTTCAATTCTGTAGTGTTTTAGCCATGTGGAAGGTGGTATGTGACCTGTCCCAGGAGTCACTGCACCTGGTGATGTCAATGCAGCCCTCGGGTGAATCTTCAGTCCACTGAGTGTCACCTGATCACCAGCACAAAACTGCCCAGTGTTAGCCGTGTTTGCCCCTCGCTGTGGCAGTTTCCAACGCTGCATAGTGGCAGCAAGCTCTACATTCGAAAAAATTAAAAAAATAATAAACACACCTTGGAATGACATAACGTTTCCAGACTTGGTGGCCAGGTCACATGAGGTCTGACATCATCTAGAGCAGGGAGCTTCCGGGAATGCTGTCTCTAGCAACTTTGCTGGGCAGACACCAAGGCACAGATCTTTTAGTTGAAAAGAAAACAAAGCAGAATGAAAGAAAAAGCGATATGCCAGCGTCAACCCTCTGAGCAGTCAAATCACAAGGGAGAGATCAGAGAGTTATAAAACCCCAGGCGCTCTAAACACTCCCCCTTCGGCTCTCAGACAAATTGGCAATCCAAAGGACCCTGGGGGGCGGGCTGTGTCTGGTCCAAGCTTCTGCTCTCATGAACATCATAGCTGAAACGCCAGCACAGGTGTAGCTCTCTAGCATAGTGCCACAAAACCTTTTATCACGACCTTTCAGCAATGGACTAGCTCCGAAGCCACCTGGATAGTGCAGGTGTCTAAGGGTGGGGTGGGAAGGAAGAGTCTGTCTTTCCCCCTCTAGTGGGGGTAGATGACCTTCTAAAAGCCCCCAAATAGACTAACTATGGTCATCTTGGGAACACAAAATTCACTTAATCATTCATGGTCCTTTTTTTTTGTATTTATTGTTTTTGTACAAGTAGAGTAAGAGAGAGAAAGAGAGAGAGAGAGGAATGAATGAAGATATAGAAGGGCCTCCAACCACTGCAAACCAACCCAAATGCATGGGCCATTTTGAGCATCTGGCTTTATGTGAGTACTGGTGAATCAAACCCGGGCCATCAGGCTTTGTAAACAGGTACCCTTAACCACTGAGCCATCTCTCTAGCCCCACATGATACTGTTTCTAATTACCTAAAGAAATACTCCTACATATTCCTTATGAAAGTCTACCAAATAATAGCATTTTATGTATTTGCATTCTTTTTCTTTTTTTCTTTCTTTTTTCTTTCTTTTTTTTTTTCTTTCTTTCTTTCTTTCTTTCTTTCTTTCTTTTTTTGAGGTAGTATCTCACTCTAGCCCAGGCTGACCTGGAATTCACTATGTAGTCTCAGGGTGGCCTTGAACTCACAGCGATCCTCCTACCTCTGTCTCCTGAGTACTGGGATTAAAAGCGTGTGCCTTCATACCCAGCTTGCATTATTATTCTTTCTTTAGTGCTTACAGACATTTATATGTCCTTAGGTTATATATGCACATATAACATATATATGCAAATATATGTGTAGCAGATGGCTTCAGGTCACTGAGTTGAACTTCCAGACCAGGCACACTTATGGAGGAAGGGATTTATTAAAGATTATAGATGCAGGGGGAAGTTCCATAATGGCAGAAGAAGCTGGCCTGCTTTCACAGGTCCAAACAGAGGGAGAGAAGCCACAAGCCAAAAAAACAAAACAAACAAACAAACAAACAAAAACACCCCCAAAACCCACACCACAAACAAACACACTTCAGGAACTCCAGGCACTTTGCATACCTTTATACTGGAATTACAAATCCACCACCACACCTCAGGGCTCGACCTTAAGATCCATCCAGTGATACTTCTTCCAGCCAGGTAGCTGGAAATCTAAGAAGCTTTAATAAAACTGAACATATAGGGGACATCCATTCACACTACCACAATAGGACACGCATATTTAGGCAGTGCTATATGTAAGTTACCTGAAGAGAAAAATAGCCTCTCTCAAATTTTCTGAACAATTTTAACAAATGATCAACTCTAATTCCATTGCTTCCTTTCCACCTGGTCCTCTCACCTATGCTGATCATCTTCTGTTTAGGCCCAACAAGTTTATTCTTGTGTTTAGTTTCCCACGTGAGGAAAAGCCACATACTTTTACCCTGTCAGTAGAAGGGGAGGAGGGCTGCCGCTGCACTGCACTATCTGCTCTTGACTTTCACCCCCAGAAACAGAAGCAGTGAGTGTGTTAGAGGACCCATGTGGGGTCCTGGCCAAAGTGGACAGTGATCAGGATTCAAATACTTCCAGTGTGGAGTTTTCTTTTCTTTTTTAAAATTTATTTTTATTTTTATTTATTTATTTGACAGAGAGAAAGATGCAGACAGAGATAGAGAAGGAGGGAGGGAGAGAATGGGCCTCCAGCCACTGCAAACGAACTCCAGGTGCATGCATATCTGGCTTACCTGGACCCTGGGGAATCGAACCTGGGTCCTTTGGCTTTATAGGCAAATGCCTTAACCGCTAAGCCATCCCTCCAGCCCCAGTGTGGGCTTTTCCATTGCAGGTGAGTGAGCTTGTGTGGTGCTGGCTGTCTTGCTCTGGGTCCTGTCTAGCAGCTGCATGAGGAATGTCAGGAGCAGAGTACCTGGCTATTGCCATTGCTCAGTCTCTTCTTACCAGTCCACTCCCTCCGTGTGTGAGGCTTTTCATAGCAAGGGCTGTTGTAAAAGTCTCTTTCTGCCCATTCCACCCTCACCACAGTCTTCCCATTGTGGCACACCATGTCCTCACACACCCCACTGTCCCACACCATGTCCTGACATAACCCACTGTCCTATACTCTGTCCTCACACACCCTCCTATTCCACATCATGTCCTCATATAGTCCACATATGCACGTACGTGAGCATCACCATTACAGTTAACAATGTGACTCAACACGGGTTATTGTGTGTCTTCTGTGTTTCAAGGTCATGTCTTTGAGGACTTTGACACGCCTTCTGCTGTCATACTGTTTATAATCTAGCAGAGAGAGAGACCTGATGCAAGTAATTTCGCTTGAGATGCTAGTACACAGGGAAGCATACGTGCTTATGGGACCCCACCGCAATGGGTCAGAGGAATTCTCCTTGGGAAAGAGGTGCTTAGATTGAGGCCCGAGTAGGCAGCAACTAGGAAGCCCGTGTTAGGGACAAGGGTTGAAGGGATGTTCCTCTCAGAGGAAATAGCATCTGCACAACCAAGGGGGCAGCAGACCATGAGGCCTAGTGAAGGAGTCAGAGCCACCCGGAAGGTGAAGCTGTCGAGGGTCAGTGCTCACAGAGCATACGGTGGCTCACTACACAGCCAGCAAGCCAGCTAGCATGCGCATGTGTGGGAGCTGAGCCCGTCTCCCTCTTCTGAGGGAGGTGTGCCTTTAGCATTCGATGTTACTCAGCTTTTGGACATCAAAGGCAAAATATCTGAGAGAAACAATTTAAGATGAACATAGGTTTAGTCCACCATCATGTGGCATCAAGATAGGGAGGGTGTGATGGAGCAAAGCTGTTGCCTCATGCTAACTAGGATGGAGAAAAGGAGAGAAAGAAAGAGAGAGAGAGAGCGAAACCAGAGCCCCGATACTCACTTTATGGGCATGGACTGGCCATCTGTGAAATCTCCATTGTCACCTTGACTGGATTTGGAACCACCTAGAGACACATCTTTGAGTGTACATATGAGACTGTTTCCAGGGAGGCTTAACTGAGGAAGGAGGGAAGACCCACCTTGAATGTGTATGGCATCATCCATTGGGCTGGATCCCACATTGAATACAAATGAAAAAAAAAAGGAGAAATTACTCGGGAGGCAGAGGTGGGAGGATTGCATGAGTTCAAGGCCCCCCTGAGATGACATAGTGAAAAAAAAAAAAAAAAGTAAGTGAGCTGAGCACCACCAGCATTCATCAGCTCGCCCTGAGGCTTTGGGCCCATAGTGGCAAGAGGCCTCCTGGAAGGGAGTGAAGAGAAGGAAGAAGAGTCTAGGGTCTCACAGCCCCCTCAGAGTGCACCCCCTTAGTGACTAAATGACTTCTCACTAGGTCCTACTTTTCAAAGGTTCCACCACCTCCCTAATTGTGCCAGGCTGGAGACTAAGCCTTTTTTTTTTTTTTTTTTGGTTTTTCGAGGTAGGGTCTCACTCTGGCCCAGGCTGACCTTGAATTAACTATGTAGTCTCAGGGTGGCCTTGAACTCACAGGGATCCCACCACACCCGGCTGAGACTAAGCCTTTTACGTATGGGTCTTTGGGGATATTCCAGATACAAACTATGTTC
Organism: Orientallactaga sibirica; assembly: GCA_036365145.1. NCBI lineage: Eukaryota > Metazoa > Chordata > Mammalia > Rodentia > Dipodidae > Orientallactaga > Orientallactaga sibirica. The sequence goes on from JAEOAD010000035.1 coordinate 3,205,771, forward strand.
CACCCATCTCATTCATTGTCATGTCCCTATAGTGTGCAGGAGAATCAGAAACTCCAGTTCCCATTGTGATGGCGAAGTCCTGTTGTCAACTTGATCAGATTAGGAAGTAGGAGGCGGTGCCTCCAACTAACTGAGGGAGGAAGTTCTTCCTCGTGAGTCTGTGGCTTTTCTGGTGGTTGCCTAGATACAAAGAAGCCCCAAGAGAGGGCCCATTGCTTCCTTTTGCCTGGCTGCCTATGTGACGCCTTTGTGCACACATCTAGCCTGTTTTTGCTACCCTTGTACACCTGGGACAGTTTCATCGGCCTTCCAACTTGGACTAAAGACCAGTGACGCTCTAGAATTCTTCCAGGCCTTCAGTGCCAGACCAGGACTACTGAGGCCCTGTTGAGGCACCTGACCTTGTGGACTGAGCAGCTTCCACGTTCCTCAGTGCTCAAGCCTGCAGCCACCTATTGCTAGACTGCCTAGCTTTTATATCCTGTAAGCTTACCCAATAATGCCCCTTTGCAATACATATTCATTCTCTCGGTCCTATTTTTCTAGGGAAGCCTGACTATTATAGCAAGGCAATGATGAAAGTATTCTGTTGCTTCATGAAACTCATCTCTCCTTAGAAGTTCCTCCCACCCTCCTTTCTCCAAAAGCATTGGAAAATAAATGAGCTGAGACATATGACTCATCCCTCCTGGTCTCTATGTGATTTTCACATCTAATGTTTAACCTTAGGCCCTGAGGAGTCAGGTGTCCCTTCCAAATAGATTTGATGAAACAGCAGGAGGTTTTCAGAGAAATGCAAAAAAAAAAAAAATCTAATTGCTGGCAGCAAGAACAAAGATTCAACCTTCAGTGTTTCAGATGTAGGCGGATTCTGTCCACACAGATACCATTTAAAATTTAATTTTAAATCCTTTGAATTCTTCAAAAGGAGATATTTAATGAACTGTGGGACTTGATGACAATTTTAATTATTCACGGTGTCCTATTCTTAGTAAAACAAGCCATGCTTCTGAAGAGGAAGGGGAAAATACCAAAAAAAAAAAAAAAAAAAAAATCGCAAGGTAGCTCCCTCCCTTAGTTTTCATGACCAATGGGGAGTGGTGCTGTTGGAACCCAATCTAGAGTCATAAAAGACGGACACAGAATCTTGGTCACTGCTACTTAGTCTTCATGTAATGAAGCTGGAACTGGAGTTCAGACGTGTTTGGCTTTTGTTCCCTCTATTCCTTTACATGGAATTTTGACATCATCACTGCTGTAGAATCCTTCCCAGTGAACCACTCACTGGTCCTCTGGATCAGAAGACTGACCTTCCAGTTTGATCACTGAATGGATGGTTTTATGGGTTTAACACCTGGCATATAAAAATTTGAAATCTGGGCTGGAGAGATGGCTTAGCAGTTAAGGCACTTGCCTGGGAAGCCAAAGAATGCATGCTTGAATCTCCAGGTCCTACATAGCCAGACACACACACACACACACACACACACACACACACACACACACACGATGCAAACATGCAATGCTGCACATGCACACAAGGGGGCACATGTGTCTGGAGTTTGTTCACAGCAGCTGAAAGGCCCTAGTGCACCCATTCTCTCTCTCTCTCTCTCTCTCTCTCTGTCTCTCTCTCAAAAATAAAATCCAAAATACTCTAAAATCTGAAACTTTTGGATCATTGACCTTATACGACGAGTGGAAAATTCTACACCATGAATCTTTTTTTTTTTTTTTTTTTTTTTTTTTTTTTGCGAGGTAGGGTCTCACTCTGGTCCAGGCTGACCTGGAATTAACTATGTAGTCTCAGGGTGGCCTTGAACTATCAGCGATCCTCCTACCTCTGCCTCCCAAGTGCTGGGATTAAAGGCGTGCACCACCATGCCCGGCATACATCATGAATCTTTGTTTCATATACAAAATTATTAAATATATTGTATAAAATTCTTTTCCAGTTATGTGTCTACCAAACATAGATGGATTTCATGTTTAGACTTGGATCTCACCCTCAAAGAGATCTCTTTATGTGTAAACAAATATCCCAAAGTCTAAAAAAATATGAAACCTGAAACATTTCTGGTCTCAGACATTTCAGAGAAGGAGTATTCAACTAGTTGCTTCTCTTCAATGGTGCTGGCTGACTCCATGTGCAATGTTCCCTAAAGGATGAGTAAACAAGGTCTTTACTGTCAATAATACTCAAAAGTAATTTGAGAACAAGAGTGTGGAATCAAAGCTGTGCTAGGTAGTGAGGCAATAATGAGAAAGCCAGAGGCAGCCTGATGTCTCGCCTATTTTTTTCCTAAAGATAATAACTATACATGTAGGAACCTTTTCTCTAATCCCATCATTTGGTATATCTCATATGATCTTTCTTTCTTCCCTGTCTCCTTCCATCCACCCATCTTTCTTTGAGTTTCCATTTTTCCTTCTTGTTTTTCTTTCTTTTAAGAGAGGATCTCAAAAAATCCTGTAGCCCAGGCTGGCCTCCAATTCTTGCTAACTTTGGATCCTCCACCTGCAGAATGCTGTGATCACAGGTCTGTGAAACCACACCTGGCTAGTGTGGTGCTGGGCAGGGAACCCAAGGCTTCGTGTATACCAGGTGAGCACTCTATCAACTGAGGTACATGCCTGGCCCAACTCTTATTTTTCAATGACCATATGTATATACATATCTAGATATTTATTTAAATGATAATTATGAATACTAATTTTATTTTTCATTAAACTTATTATGAGCATTGATTCACTATTATTAAAATGATTTCAGGTAAATTTAAAAATATTTTATTTTATTTATTTGAGAGATAGAAAGAGGGAGAGAGAGAGAGGAAAAAACAGAGAGAGGGAGGGAAAGAATGGGTGTGCCAGGGCCTTAAGCCACTGTAAACAAATTCCAGACACACAGCATGCAGCATGTTTTGAATTGCATCTGTAGTCAAACTCCTTAACTGTTGGGTTCCAGCCCTCAAGTTGGCCCTCGAAGTACAATTTTAATAGCATGATATCCAAAGCATATGTCTTATCATCTATGACTAGACAATTGGCTTGTTTCTAATCTCTTTATTTTTTATTTATTATTTTTTTTATTTATTGTCAAACATACTACATACAAACTGTTAAGTTTTCCCTCCCTCCCCATTCCCCTTTAGAACTCCACTCTCCATCAGCCCTCTCTCCATTAGTCTTTTTTTTTAATTTGATGTCATCATCTTTTACTTCTATTATAGGGTCATGATATCCAAGGTCATGGATATCAAGGCCAATTTCTGTCTGGGCAGTTGCATTGTAAGGAGTCGCACCCTTCCTTTGGCTCTTCCATTCTATGACTATGATCCCTGAATTGACAGAGATGCAGTTGCACTTCTCCATTCTCTCAGCACTATGTTGCCTTTTTCATCGCCATCTTTTTTAACCAGAAGTGAGAGTAGCATTATATGTGATTATATTAGTGTAGTATTTTCCGGGCATGGGAATAGTATATACATTTAGATAAGAGCATGCTTTATACCCTAATATGACCTTATATATAGACTTTGCTTAGGTTTTTCAGTACCAGGTAGGGTATTCCCTCTAGAGAGGGGGCCTTCACTAGAGCAGTTGAGCAGTTGGTTAATTCACGAGTAGACATGCCACTATTGTCTCAGTCTTTGGGCCTGTCTGGCCAAATTTGAATATTCAGGTCCACTGTTTTCACTGCTGATGACTTCTGTCTCCCATACTCTGCATGCAGTGCAGCTTTTTCCAGCTTTCAGTTGGCTGGTCTACAGGGAGAAGGTTTTCTGCTCAGCACCAGCTTGCTTTCTCAGTGACCTTGCCTCTCAGGCAAGAGATGTCCCAAAGGGTCTTACTATCTGTTTCTCTGGGAAACCATCTTTTTTTTTTTTTAAAGGCAGCCCAGGCTGACTGAATTCACTATGTAGTCTCAGGGTGGCCTTGAACTCACAGTGATCCTCCTACCTCTGCCTCCCAAGTGCTGGGATTTTAAATAAATTAAAAAATTTTTAAAAATTTGTTATTTGTATTTATTTATTTGCAAGTGACAGAGAGAGAAAGAAAGAGAGAGAGAGAGAGAGAGAGAGAGAGAGAGGGAGGGAGGGAGAATGGGCACGGCAGGGCCTCCAGCCCCTGCAAACGAATTCCAGATGCATGAGCCACCTTGTGTATCTGGCTTAAGTGAGTCCTGGGGAATCGAGCCTTGAACCAGAGTCCTTAGGCTTCACAGGCAAGGGCTTAACTGCTAAGCTATCTCTCCAGCCCTTAAATAATTTTTTTGTTAAATGTTTCTATTTATTGGAAAGAGAGTGAAGGAGGAAAATAGACACAGAGAAAATGGGCACTCCAGGGTCTCTAGCCACTGCAAACAAACTCCAGATGCATGCCACACCTTATGCATCTGTCTTGTGTGGGCACAGGGGGATTGAACCTGAGTCCTTAGGTGTTGCAGGCAAGCTCCTTAACCATTAAGCTATCTCTCTAGCCCTAATCTCTTTAATTTTTGACACATGCTATTTTGTTGAATGTCCTAGTCTACAAATCTTTACCCATGGTTATTTTACTCTCTGGCTGTTGGCTTAGTATAAACTCATTTAGGGAGAACCAAGAAAGAATTTTTGAAGACTTATTCCATTTTGAGAAGGCGTGAAGTGGAGGCTCTTAAGCTGAGCTGGAGTATCACATTACTCACTGAAGGGCTAAACATCCACTTTACAGCTCTAATCCGCCCACCCACTGGTGTGAGGTCTTTGCTCTGTTTGATTTACCTGAATAGACCTCTCTACTGTTTGAAGGTAAACTTTCACATGGTGCCTGATGTCTTTTTGTATTACATTTTGTTTATAAAGTCTTAAACCTTCTTTTTGACTGGGGAATAGTTTGATAAAACTGGAATTCTTTACTGTCTCCAAATTTCCAACTAAAGGTCTATATAACCTCACCGTTTCTGAGATATTTGAGTGCTTTGAATGTGGTGGGAGTCTGCAAAGACCTGGTTGACTAGGACCTTATGTGCAGCATCCTAAGCACCTTCAAGAGGAATAAAATTATCAATAGAATTCAGACTCAAGCATAAATCCCTCCTGATTTGGAGGTGATATCTGTTTGCAGCCTGAAACTCTAATATAATGGAAAGACAAATGTCTCTAAGGATTTTTTTTGTTGTTGTTGTTGTTTTTCGAGGTAGGGTCTCACTCTAGCCCCGGCTGACCTGGATTTCACTCTGTATTCTCAGGGTGGCCTCGAACTCATGGCAATCCTCCAACCTCTGCCTCCCGAGTGCTGGGATTAAAGGAGTGGTGGTGTGTTTTGAAGATGAGTTTAGTAATTAAACCTCGTTGAGAAATTATTCTGATAAGCTGGTCTTGGACATTACATTGCTTACTTCCCTGATGCCACAGGGTGTGACTCTTGGCCTCTTGAAGCCAAGATAGTCTCCTAAGATTCTCAATGCCAGACTGAGCTCTGTCTTATTACATTGTTTCAGTGGCCCACAAGTGTTACAAGGAGGGTTCTGATAGCAGCAACAAAATACTTACTAGAGGATTTGCAGAGAAACAGAAGCAAGTGTAATTTCAAGAGGGGCTTCATTGCATTGTCTCACGCTGTCAGAGGCTGAATAATTCCCCAATGGCTATCTGCAGGTTGGATTAGCTGCTCAGTCTGAGGAATGGACGGCTCAGAATGAGAGGAAGGGCAACTATGCAGATCCAGGTCAAAGCCAAAGACCGGAACTACCCAGGGGGAGGCACAGGGGCAAGTTCATGTGCAAAAGCTAAAGAATGTGGAGTCTGATATCAGAGCGACGGTGGCAAAAAGAAGACAAACAACAAAACACCCACCTACGTCCGTTCCATAGGGGTTCGGAGGGAAAGAGTGATGGCTTCCCCTTTCTTCTTTTGAGGTCCATTGAGGCCCCTAACCTACTGGCGTGGTGCCAACCACATTCCGGGCGGGACTTCCCCACTTAGTTAACGGGCACGTGTGTTAATTGTTTTTCATCACTGTGACCAACTGACTACTCGACAAGAAACAATGTTAGCGAGGAAGGTTTATTTTGGGTCTTGATTTGAGGGAACACAGTTCATCATGGTGAAGAAGATGGGGGGACCATGGGCTCCCTGGTGACAGCAACATGAAGCAGCTGCTTACAGCTGTTGAAACTTGCCCACTCTTGGAGACAGGAAGCGAAGGGAGGGGCTAGAGCAAGAAGTGGACTTGGATTATAGCGCTGAAGGCCCTCCCCCAGTGACCCACCTTCTCCAGCCGTGCCTGACTCCCTTAAGGTGCCACAGCCTCCTAAATTAGCACCACCATCTGGGGACCAAGTGTTCAAACCAATAAACCTGTGGGAGACGTTTCACATCTAACTGTAAGGCCCACATATCTGTCTTCTCCAAGACACCTTTATGGGAATACATGGAAGTGTGCTTTACCAGTTTTCTAGGTGTCTTTAATCCAAGTAAGTTGACAATCAAAATTAAACATGACCAATACACATTGTCAAACCACTTTCCAGACATGTCAGAGTTGATACTTCCATCATGAGCATGTGGAATGTGCCCCTCATGTTGTATCCTCACCAGCACGAGACACGATCCTTTAAAGTCCTTTCATGCCTTGTTAGTTATTTCCATGGAGTTCTGTGGCTCAGGTTACTGCAGGAAAACTAGAAGAAAAGACACATAAGCGTGGTTAAAATTGATCAATGAGGGTGAGTGGAACTGGCAAAGACTGCCCTGGATTCAACGTAGGGGTAAAAAGGATTGGCAATGAGAAGTGAATCTGATCAGCTCTGATTATGATTAAATACTTTGGATCGCCTATGAGGAGATCTACTAAGTTACTGAGTGTCTTTATGTGGTGTTATGAGATATAAATGACTGAGAATTAAGACATAAGAAATAGAGGAAGTCATGGATATAGTGATATTGTCCAGGGAGAGATAAAATGGGCATGGAGTTGGACACGGAATCTTGGGAAATATTATTATTTAGGGAATGGTTATCTGTAATTTCAGCACTCATGAGGCTGAGGCAGGAGAATCCCAAATTCAAGCCTGGGCTACATAGCAAGACTCAATAAATAAATAAAAAATAAATCAAATGAAAGATTAAGGGGAACTGGGTAGACTGCTCAGTGGATAGTGTTGCCATGCAACTCTGAGTATCCTGAGTTTGGATTTCTAAACCTCACCAAAAATCCAGAAGCGGTAGCAGTCTTTTGTAATACCAGTGGGCCTATGGTGAGAAGGGAGTGGAGAAAGGAGAAATTTCTAGAAGCTCATGAATGGAGCAGAGAACAGTAATGAGAAGCCCTGCCTTACAAGAGACGGAATTCAAGAGCTGACCCGGAAGTTGTCCTGTGGCCTCCACATGCCCTGTGATGTGCGCACGGCTGTGTTCTCATCCACAACTCCCTCCCTGCACAAGTGAACTAGCTAGCTAGCTAAATAAATAATAAGTAGTTAAAAAGATTAAGAAGTCAAAATAGAATAAATGAAAGACAGTGAACAGCCAAAGAGATGGAAAGAAAACTTAGAGACTGAGAAGGTTAGAAGACCGGAGCAGACAGCTTTAGGTTCGCTGAGATGAACTTCCAGACCAGGCACAGTTATGGAGGAAGGATTTATTGAAGCTTACAGATCCAGGGGAAGTTCCTTAATGGCAGAAGAAGAAACTGGCCTGCTTTCACAGGACCAAATACAGAGAGCAAAGCCACAGCCAAAAGGCACACAGCACGCCTCAGGAACTCCAGCTAGGCACACTTTGCATATCTTTACATTGAAATCCTAAACCCACCACCACACCTTAAGATCCGCCCAGTGACACTGTCTCCAGCCAGGTGGCTGCAGATGCAAACTATAAACTAATAAAACACTGAATATGTTGGGAGCCATCTATTCAAACTACCACAAAGACTTTCAGAGAACAGAGCATGCTCAAGCTTGTGCTGAAGAAGGAAAATGGCTCAGGGATTCATGGTTGGAAGATATTGTCTTTGTCTGTTTTGTGCTACTATAAGAAGAACTTGAGTCCGAGTAACCTACAAATACTGACAATTTGTTTCTTCACGGTTTGGAAGCTGAAAAGTCCAACTTCAGGGCGCCATCAGGTTCAGTTGAATGGCGACGGCTGCTCTCTGCTTCTGGGGGGTGGGTGGGCGGTGTCTTGTGGCTGCTTCCTCTGCAGAGAGAGTGAGTGCTAAGTCCTCACATGGCAGAATAGGAAAGAGCGAGCCAGAGGAATGCTGTGGCACTTTGACTGTATGGCCTCATAGACTCGGGCATTAAAAAAATAATTTACTTATTTATTTATTCAAGAGAGAGATAGGCAGAGAGGCAGATTGAGAGAGTGGGTGCACCGGGGCTTCTAGCCACTGCAGACAAATTCCAAATGCTTGTGCCACCTTGGGCATCTGGCTTTACACGGGTATTGGGGAATTAAACATCAAGTGCCTTAACCACTAAGCCATCTCCCTGGCCCTTTTATATACATACATACATACATACATACATACATACATACATACATACATACATGCTTGGTTTTTGAGGCAGGGTCTCACTCTAGCTCAGGTTGACCTGGAATTCACTAAGTTGTTTCAGGGTGGTCTCAAATTCACCGTGATCCTCTTAGTAGTGGTAAAAGGATTAGAAACAAGAAGTGAATATGATGAGCTCCTGAGCCTTTTAAATATTTTTTAAAATTTTAATTAATTAATTAGTTAATTAATTTGAGAGAGTAAGAGAGAAAAAGGCAGAGAGAGAAAGAGAGAGACAGAGAGGAAGAGAATGGGCATATCAGGGCCTCCAGCCACTGCAAACGAACTCCAGACCCATGCACCACCATGTGCATCTGGCTTACGTGGGTCCAGGGAATTGAATGGAGATCCTTTGGCTTTGCAGGCAAAGACCTTAGCTGCTAAGCAATCTCTGAAGCCCCTAAATATTTTTAAAAATATTTTATTTTCAGGCTTTTTTTTTTTAATATGGAATGAGCTTGCAACTTGAGTCTCCAGTGGTCAGAACTGTGCTGGGGAAGAGATGTCACTATCGATGGGTCTTGTCGTCTAGCCTGAAGGTGGGTTTAGAGGCAGCTTGAGCTCTGGCTATTTGTGCTTGCAGGTGCTGTCTGTCTGTCCACCATGATGGAACTTTCCTGGATTCTGTAAGACTGAAATAAACCCTTTGCTCCCACAAGCTGCTTCTGGTTGGGTGTTTGTTCAGCAAAGAGAATGTAACTGCAACAAATGCTGAGTGAAGCCTCTTTGGTAAGAATCTTGATCCCATTCCTGAGGAGACCTCTCGGTCTAAGCGCCAGACCTCTTAAGACCCTCACTTTGGTCATTAAGTTTCAACATCTACTATTTGGAAAGAACTCACTCAGAGTAGCAGATGGGGCTTTGATGACAGTACTTAGTGGTTAACAACCAAAGAATGTTCCAGTCTTGCTCTGCCTGTCAACCACTTCCCTTTAGGTTCCCTAAGGAGTGGTAGACATAGGAATCTAAAATAATAATCAACTTGCAGGTTTATTAAAAGTCTACCCAAAGCCAGTTGGTCTTGAGGCAGCTTTGACAGTGATAAATGAGTCTCTGGCTTAGGCTCAAGACATAAATTGGATTTTCCTGTCTATGTTTGCTTCTACCTTCCCAACTCTCATCAGGTATAAAGCTTAGGGGCTGACCTACCTCTAGCTGTCTGTCTGAGGGAAGGATGCTGAGGTAGATAAGACCTGCTGGAGGTTTTAGAGGGAAGGGCATGTGTTCACTTATCCAACAAGCCACATGGAGTGAGAGACAGACTAAGGGCAAGACTATGTGTCTGTGTAACTCAAAGGCCATTTGGTCACTGGAGGAACTCTGCCTCATGGGTAAGTGAGAGGGTTGAACGATGAGCACCGCAGGCTATCTGCTCTGTCTTGTCCCTTTAACTGGAGAAGGCAAATTCTTTCTGCTCTCTAGGAATTCAACTTAAGTACAGCTCAGCCTATGTGTTTGAGGAATTATCTTCTAAAATTAAGCCCTATCACTCATGACCACAGTCTAGAACAGTGCTTTTCAACAGAATTTTCTGCGGTGATGGGCATGCTATTTAAATCCGTGTTGTCCAGTGTGGTAGCCATTAGTTACGAGCGGACATTGGACGTTTGAAATGTGATTAGTGTGACTGTGGAACTGAATTTTAACTTGTACTAAATTTAGCTAATTTAAATTTAAATAGCATCGTGTAGACAGAACTTACTAGACGGGGAAGTTCTGAGAACTTCAGGGAATTGTTAAATCTGTTGGACTACGATAGTACTCGGCTACAATTACTTGCTGTATTTAGCCTCTCCATCTTTATCTGGTCTATCATTCCTGGACATTTCAGGTCTACCATAAAGGTATGGGTTAATATTCACAGAAACCAAATACAATTGAAGTCCTTCATCTAAACGTGTGCATTGTTCCAAACTTTGAAACATTTTGAACACACAAGTGGGACATTACATGCCTGACCGCATGTTTAAAATATAAGCACGTGGATGGAGGTGGCAGTGCACACCTGTAGTCCTAGGTAGATGGAGTTCTAAGTTATCTTGACAATGCAGGGAGAACTTTCTTTAAACACCAAAACCAAGCCAAGCACACGAATAGGCAGGCAAACAAAACACCTTATATAATGGGCTGGAGACTTGGCTCAGTGGTTAAAGGAGCATCATGCAAAACCTGACAGCCTGGGTTTGATTCCCCAGTATCCATCGCCAATTGCACAAAGTGGCACATGTTTGCAGCGGCAGGAGGCTCTGATGTGCTCATTCTCTCCCTTCTCCTTTTCCTTCCTTCCTTCCTTCCTTCCTTCCTTCCTTCCTTCCTTCCTTCCTCTCTCTTTCTTTCTTTCTTTCTCTCTCTCTCTCTCTCTCTCTCTCTCTTTCTTTCTTTCTTTCTTTCTTTCTTTCTTTCTTTCTTTCTTCTCTTTCTTTCTTTCTTTGTTTTTTATTGAGGTAGAGTCTCACTCTGGCTCAGACTGACCTGGAATTCACTATGTAGTTTCAGGGTGGCCTCAAACTCTAGCTATCTTCCTACCTCTGCCTCCCAAGTGCTGGGATTAAAGGCATGTGCCACTGCACCCGGCTTCCTTTTATTTTCTTTTTTTACTCTCTCTTCTTCTTTCTTTCAAACAAAACAAACAAACAAATAAATAATACTTTAAAAATATTATATATATATATGGGCTGGAGAGATGGCTTAGCAGTTAAGATGCTTGCCTGTGAAGCCTGAGGACCCAGGTTTGACTCTCCAGGTCCCAGGTAAGCCAGTTGCACAGTGACACAAGCATGCAAGGTCGCACATGCCCACTAGGTGGTGGACATGTCTGGAATTCAATTGCAGTGGCTGGACGCCCTGGCCTGCCAATTCTTTCTTTCTCTATCATAAAAAAGTTTAAAAATATATTACTTTCACAACAACAGCAATGAAGGCAGGCAATTAGGCATTTTCTCTTTTTTTATATTTTATTTTTATTTATTTATTTGAGAGAGGGAAAGAGGCAGAGAGGGAGAGAGAGAGAGAGTGAGAGACAGAGAGAATGGGCATGCCAGGGTTTTCAGCCACTGCAAACAAATTCTAGATGCATGTTCCATCTTGTGCATCAGGCTTACATGGGTCCTGGGGAATTGAACCAAGGTCCTTTGGCCTTGCAGGCAAGTGCCTTAACTGCTAAGCCATCTCTCCAGCCCCTAGTAGGCATTTTCTGATAATTATTTTATTCATTTGCTCTTCATGACTCTGAGAGGGAAGTAGAACAGTATGAGAAACTGAAGCTAAAGAAATGGCCTGAAGGGGCTGGAGAGATGGCTTAGTATTAGGGAGTTTGCTTTCGAAGTTTAAGGACCCAGGTTTGATTCCCCAGTACCCACGTAATACAGATGCACAGGGTGGCGCGTGTGTTTGGAGTTCATTTTCAGTGGCTAGGGGCCTGGCATGCCTGCTCTCTCTATCTGCTTTTCTCTCTTTAATAAATAAATAAAATATTTTTTTAAAAAAGAATTTGCCCCAAGCTTCACAGACAAGGCAGAAACATGACTTAAACCCACATTTACCAAACATTAAAGCCCCCGAGCTTAAAAACGACTTTTTTCCCCATGTCACCTCAAATGTTTCACCAGGTCCTCACTTTCTACTGTTTCTACTCCATGCAAGCTTTGTTCTGGACTGTTCCCAGTCCAAGTGGAGACCATGAAAGAAGTTCAAAAGGTCCAAAGCAGTGTCCTGTAACTAGTGTTCTTGTCCTCAGTTTGGTAGTTTACAGAGTTGATTTTATTGTTAGCATATGCTCATGGTTTAAGGCAATTGGTTTCATTGTGACTTTTTTAAAAAGATTTTTAAATCTTATTTATTTATTAGAGACAGAGAGAGGAAGAGAGAGAGAGAGAGAATGAGAATGGGCATGCCAGGGCCTCTAGCCACTGCAAACGAACTCCAGACGCATGTGCCCCCACGTGCATCTGGCTTACGTGGGAACTGGAGAATTGAACTGGGGTCCTTAGGCTTTGCAGGCATGCTTCTTAACTGCTAAGCCATCTCTCCAGCCCCTCATTGTGACATTTTCATACATGTATGTGATATACTTTTGGCTTCCACCTCCCCATCCGATTATCCTTTCTTGTCACCTCCCAGGGTTGATTTTTTTCTTCTCCTTTACACTTATTATCTCAATATTTAAGCATTTAAAATAGGTGTCATTATCATCCCTTTTTACAAGAGAGAAAACCAGGTCACAGAAAAAGAATTTGGCTAAGACCGAACACTTTCTGGGTTGTGGAGATTTAATTTTTTTTTTTTTTTTTTTGGAGAGAGACAGAGAGAGAGAGAGGGAGAGGAAGACAGGTAGAGATGGGCGCGCCAGCAGCGTCTCAGCTGCTGTGAACGAAATCCAGATGTGTGCGCCCCCTTGTGGACAAGTGAGGCATTGCGCCCTTGCGTCACTTTGCATCTGGCTAAATGTGGCACCTGGAGATTGGAACTGCTGGAGACTGGAACCAGCATTCTTAGGCTTAGGAGGCAGGCGCCTTAACCGCTAAACCATCTCTCCAGCCCTAATTTTTGTTTTGTTTTGAGGCAAGCCCAACAGACTGACCATTTTTTTAAAAAAATGTTTTAAATTATTTTTTTGTTTATTTTGGAGAGCGACACAGAAAGAGACAGAGAGTGAGAGGGAGACAGATAGAGATGGGCGCGCCAGCAGTCTCTCAGCTGCTGTGAACAAAATCCAGATGCGTGCGCCCCCTTGTGGTCAAGTGCGGCATTGTGCCCTTGCGTCACTTTGCATCTGGCTAAACGTGGGACCTGGAGATTGGAACCGCTGGAGATTGGAACCAGCATTCTTAGGCTTAGCAGGCAGGCGCCTTAACCACTAAGCCATCTCTCCAGTCCTTGACCATTTTTTTTATGCAAGAGAGCAACGGTGAGAGCGAGCGAGAGAAAGAGAGAGAGAGAGAGAGAATGGGCATGCCGGGGCTGCCAGCCACTGTAATTGAACTCCAGACATGTGCGCCACCTTGTGTGCATGTGTGACCTTGCACACTTGTGTCACCTTATGTGTCTCACTTATGTGGGACCTGGAGAATGGAACGTGGGTCCTTAGGCTTCGCAGGCAAGTGCCTTAACTGCTAAGCCATTTCTCCAGCTAAGATCTGAATTCTAATCCTGTTGGCTCCATAAAATCTTTTGGTGCTATTTTCTTTATCATGTAATCCTTTAAAATTTTTTTATTATATATATATATATATATATATATATATATATATATATATATATACACACACACACATATATGTGATAACAAGTTATGCGCTATTATCCCCTTGTCCCAACGCCGGTCACCCTCTCAGTGGTGTGATGGCAATCTTTGTGTGTGGGGGGGGTCAGGTTGATGGTGACAGACACGTAGAATAATTAAAACCCATGAAAGCAGAAATCCAGAGACGACAAATAACACGAAATCAGACTGCCAACAGGCCTGCCATGGCTCAGGGAACATTGCAGAAGATGGGGCAGAAAGACTGTAAGAGCCACAGAGTGGGTAGGAATACCCTGAGGGCTGGTCCCCTGCTACCCCATGGGGACTGACAGAGGAGGTCTTCATGACCCCACAGAGATTACCATGTCATGCAACCTTTAAACGGTGCCTTTCCTCACCCCACCATGATTCATCCTTCTGGGAACTACACACAATTCCCTTTTCAGAGCATGTAACCCGAGTTTTATTTACGAAGACACACTTACAGACAAGGAGCTTTGGAATGGGCTGATTGGTGTTGGTTGTTCCTCAGCTCCCTCTCACACCAGAACTTTCCATGACACCTCCTCTTCCTGGGAGCTTGATGCTTGTTCAGATCACAGGGCAGTTATTTATATACAAATGTGGCTTAATATTCTAATGAGTGCTATTGGAGGCTGCGGGGATACCAGCACACCAGAGGAAGGGCACTGGCATTCGGTGGATTTTAAGGAGCAGGTGTGCACAGGCTAAAGGTGTAGGTCCTTCTGGGATGGCCTGCTTTAGGGCACCTCGAAAATCTATCAGGAGGCCACCTACCCTACCTGTGTGGAGCGTGAGTCCTGTATCACTCGCTGCTGTGGTGATCTGAAATGCAATCAGTGAGTCTTTTTCTCTGTTACTCTTCTCCTCGCTGAGACAAAAATGCCTGACAGACACACTAAAGGGGGGGAAGGATTGATTTTGTCTCACATTTTCAGAGCGGTTGCCCATGGTTTGTTTAGTCCCATGTACACGGCAGAACATCCTGGCACGTTCACCTCATGGTTGACCAGAAGACAGAGAAGAAGGGACATATGGGAAAAGGGCCTGGGCGGGATACAAGGGCATGCCTCCAGTGACCGGCTTCCTCCCTTTAGGCCATACTTCCCACGGTTTTCTCCATATCCCAGTCATGTCATAATATGACTCCATCAAGAAACTAATCCCTCAATTAGGTCAGACTCTAAACTCATCCTTACAGAAAAATTCAGAGTTGTATGACCCTAATCCCCAAGGTGTTTCTGAATGTAATCAAGTTGACAATCAAAATTAACCATCCCTTTCTCGCTCCCTCCCTTCTTCCCTTCCTCCCTCCTTCCCTTACCCCTTCCCTTTCCCCTTCCCTTTCCCCTTCCTTTCTTCCTTCCTTCCTTCCTTCCTCCCTCCCTCCCTCCCTCCCTCCCTCCCTTCCTTCCTTCCTTCCTTCCTTCCCTCTTTCCTTCCTTTCTTCCTTCTTCTTCCCTTCTTTCTTTCCTTTCCCCTTCCCTCTCTGCCCTTTTCCTTCCTACTAAGAATGCTACTAGGAACTGGGGTTCTCTTTCATGGGGTCTTAGTCTAATTAATAAAAGAATTTAGAAATGGGCTCAAAAGAAAGCACAATGTTATTAGTGTTTGAGAGGTAAACCATGCATAATGCGGTGTGTAAATTGCGGCAGCTGCTGGGAGGAGCAGGGCCAGCAATTAAGGTCAGCAAGCAGCTGTGTTAGGGGCGGGCGGGGCGGGGCGGAAAGTCTGTACAGAAACAGTGGGAAGACCCAGTGTGTCTGGGCCAGCTTTGTTAGGATTTTGGTCAGCATCCAAAAGGAGAGAAAAAAGGATGAAAGAGAAAGTTAGGCTAGGCTTTTTGAGCTAGAACTCAGGAGAACTATTAGGTGTAGCGATGAGGGTCCCCAAGCAACTACATTCAGGGAGGGGCTTCTGTGGGTTTCAGTGCAGTGTCTCATTAAGGGGATAAATATTCCTCCCACCTCCTTGGCACAGGTCAGGTGATCAACAGGCTCAGAATGTCTGATCTCCACCTAGGGTTAGAGGTAAAACTTGAAATTCTATTCTTGCCCAGGAGGAAGTGGTGTTCCCTCAGCAAAGCTCTGATTCCATCCCCTCCTCCCCGCTTTACCAGGAAAGGGGCAAGTGGGGTCCAAAGCTGATCCTGTGGGAGAGGCCCATCCTCAATGGCTTCCAAGTGTGTTAATGCCTGTCTTATTACCTCAAGAAGAACAAACTACCCAATTCTCCTAGAGACTGGAGACTTTAGGTAGTGGTGTCTAATGAGGTTTAACAACAGGCTTTCTGCAAAAACGTAAGTTTAAGAGTTTATTATAGGGGCTGGAGAGATGGCTTAGTGGTTAAGCACTTGCCTGTGAAGCCTAAGGACCCTGGTTCGAGTTTTGATTCCCCAGTACCCACGTAAGCCAGATGCACAAGGTGGCACATGCAACTGGAGTTTGTTTGCAGTGGCTGGAGGCCCTGGTGTGCCCATTCTCTTTTTCTCTCTCTATCTGTCACTCTCAAATAAATAAATAATAAAAAGAGTTTATTATAGACTTTATTGATGTAAAATGTGTGGCATACAATTTACTCATACTACTAATAAAAATGTATTATATTCTTTATTGTAAATTTCATGTTTCCAATTGACACAAAATACTTCTGTTGATTTTTGCAGAGTTCATATATGCCTATGTTGCATTTCAATCCTGACAGGGCAGGGTTGCATTGCAGCTCTCTAAGTCCTTTTCCAATCAATTTATTGTCATAACACCTCCTATGTAACCTGCTGACTTACTATTTACTACCTCATGCAAGTTCTGACAATGACGCTAAGAACCCTTTTGGTTCTAGAAATGTTTGTAATGCAATATTCAAGTAATGGTTTTCTTTAAGAGTTGGCTTCCAAATGCCTGGTGATTGAACACTTGGCTGTCATTAATTTTGGGGGCTGGCAGCCACCTGGCTGGATTCTTTGCACATCTTCTCCAAGCAGGGCTAAACTGGATCATTCCAGGCCAAAACAACTGACCATGTTTGGTCTGTGTTGTGCTCGACACAGAGTTTGCTGACATCTGATAACCTGACGTCCCGAGATGCCCGAAACCAGCTAACAGAAGAGACTGGGGCCTGCGGGGGAGGGCCTGGCCCCTTATGAGATGACACTACTCGTGGCCTGCTACACCATGCCATTCATTTCCCGGCTTGGGCAGAAGAGGGCAGGAATTTAAAGCAAGAGCTTTTCAGTCTGTTTTCTCCAGGCCTCATGGGATTTCTTTTCTTTTCTTTTCTTTTCTTTTCTTTTCTTTTCTTTTCTTTTTCTTTCTTCTCTTCTCTTCTTTCTTTCTTTCTTTCTTTCTTTCTTTCTTTCTTTCTTTTTCTTTCTTTTTTTTCTTTTTGATTTTTCGAGGTAGGGTCTCACTCTAGCTCAGGCTGACCTGGAATTCACTATGTAGTCTCAGGGTGGCCTCAAACTCACAGTGATTCTTCTACCTCTGCCTCCCGAGTTCTGGGTAAAGGCATGCACCACCATGCCCGGCTTGCTCTTTTTTTTTTTATTGACAACTTCTATACTTACAGACACTAAATGATATTTCCCTCCCTTCCTCCATTTTCCCCTTCACAACTCCACTCTCCATCATATCCCCTCCCTCTCTTCATTAGTCTCTCTTTTACTTTGATGTCATCTTTTTCTCCTATTATGAAGATATTGCTAAGCACTGTGAGGTCGTGCATATTGAGGGCAATTTCTGTCTGGACAGTTGCATTGTAAGGAGGGGTATCCTTCCTTTGGCTCTTACATTCTTTTCTCCACCTCTTCCACAATGGACCCTGAGCCTTGGAGGGTGTGATAGAGATGTTTCAGTGCTGAGCACTCTTCCATCACTTCTCAGCACTATGTTGCCTTTTGGGTCATCCCAGTGGTCACCACCATCTGAAAACAGAAGCTTCTCTAACCAAAAGTGAGAGTAGCATAGATATATGAATATTAACATTAAATGTAGTGCTTTCAGGGCAGTTTGATGAGCATAATATATGCATTTAATGAGACAGGCATTAAGTAATTAATGAGACATGACTTCCCCTACCATAGTCTTTTGATTAGGTTTTCAGTACCAGGCATGTATTCCCTCCCACAGAGTGGGCCTTCGGTCCAAGGAGAGAGCAGTTGGTTTCCCCCAGAGCAGACATGCCACTTTTGCACCCATTCAGTCATTTGGCCTATCTGGTCAAATTTGAGGCTTCCAGTGTCCACTGTTCACTGCCAATGACTTCTGTCTCCCATAGGGCTGCATGCAGTGCAGCTTTTTCCAGCTTTTAGTTGGCTGGTCTACAGGGAGGTTTTCAGCTCAGTACCAGCTGATTCTCAGTGACCTTGCCACCCAGGAATGTGAAGTCTTCAGTAATAGGGTCTTACCATCTGTTTCTCAAGAGAAACCAAGGGCCTTGGCAATAGTCTGTAATGTTTTGGAGGCAGCAGGGACCTCCCTGGCCAACAACTCACTGGGAGGTATCCCATCCCTGGCACTGAAATTTTTCTAGTAGCAGACCTCATGTTTTTCTTTCCACCTGTCTGTGACATGGCTCTCCAGGGTCAGCATGACAATCCTGGTCCAATTCCAGCCCCTTTTCTGTGCTTGGGTCACTTTTCTTCACTGTCCGGATCTCGTTTGTTACCAAAGCCAAAGTTGGTGAGGAGAGGGGGTGGGTTAATGATGGAACTTATAAATGACACCCAAATACATGTGAGAGAGAGAGAAAAGTAGAAAGACCCTGAATGCTTCTTTATTCTTTGTGTGCTGCCCTCCTCTTGTAAGTACTTTCTCCTTGCTAGAACATAACACCCAACCAAAAGCGACTTAAGAGAAGAGAGGGTAGATTTCAGGCTTACACTTTCAGGGGGGCACCTCACCCTTGGAGGAAGCTGGCTCACTTGACCTCACATCTGTAGCAGAGAGAGAACAGCAAGCACTGGCTCACTGAACACTCAAGATCTGTCCCCAGTGACACACCTCCTCCAGCAGGGCTCTGCCTCTTGGGTACCAAGCAGGAAGCCCAATCAAAACACCTGAGGCTATGGGGACATCTACATTGAAGCCACCCCAGCTCCTATCCAGGGACCTACAATTGTGCCTTCACTATGAGTGCAAGTTCAGGCTCCCCTGGGGCCTTGACCAGAGAGCACATGGTTTCTCATTCCAGATTGTCTATTGACCGGGCAGGCAGTTGACCTGCAGTTGAGTTCTGTGGTTTTTATTTATTTATTTATTTATTTTATTTATTTATTTTTTTGGTTTTTCAAGGTAGGGTCTCACTCTGGCCCAGGCTGACCTGGAATTCACTATGGAGTCCCAGGCTGGCCTTGAACTCTTGGCGATCCTCCTACCTCTGCCTCCCGAGTGCTGGGATTAAAGGCGTGCGCCACCACGCCTGGCTTGAGTTCTGTGGTTTTGCCACTCAGCTGCAGGGAGTTGTGTTTAATTTCTAGTGTGATTAATGCTACCTTTACTAATTTTATGGTTTCAGGAAGAATGAGTAAGAGATTGCATTAATTACTTTCTTATTCATTTCACCAAATTCTGAGCCAGAAGCAACTTAAAGGAGGGAAGATTTTTTTTTTAATTTTTAAAAATGTTATTTATTTATTTTCAAGGAGAGAAAGAGATAGAGAGATTGGGCATGTCAAGGCCTCTTGCCACTGCAAATGAATGCTGGATGCATGTACCACTTTGTGCATCTGGCTTTACATGACTATTGGGAAATTGAATCTGAGCCATCAGGCTTTCTGAGCAGGCACATTTAACTTCTCTAGTCTGAGAGAAGGATTTCTTTTTTTTAATTTTAAATACTTTTTTGGGGGGGAGAGAGAGAGAGAGAGAGAGAGAGAGAGAGAGAGGGAGAGGAAGAGGAAGACAGATAAGAGATGGGAGCGCCAGCAGCCTCTCAGCTGCTGTGAACGAAATCCAGATGCATGCGCCTCCTTGTGGTCAAGTGTGGCATTGTGCCCTTGTGTCACTTTTCATCTGGCTAAACGTGGGACCTGGAATTGGAACCGCTGGAGATTGGAACCAGCGTTCTTAGGCTTAGGAGGCAGGCGCCTTAACCGCTAAGCCATTGAGAGAAGGACTTCTTTTGTCTCATGGTTTGAAAGTAGGGCGGACATGGGAGCAGAAGTGTCTTGCGACTATGGTGGCCTAAGCATGAAGCTGCTTGCTCACACCCTGGCAGACTGGGAAGGAGAAAAAGAAAGTGTGTGTGTGTGTGTGTGTGTGTGAGAGAGAGAGAGATTTACTTGTCTGGGTTGGACTTCAATCTCTAAGGCCCGTCTCTGGTGAACCACTTCCTCCAGGAAGTCCCCACCTCCTAAAGGCTCTCCAACTCCCCAGACAGTACTGCCAGTTGGGGATCAAGTGTTCAAACACATGAGCCTGTGGGGAACATTTAACACTCAGTTCATAAAGACAGAGCAAGAATGTGGGGGCAAGGAAGATGAAAAATAATACTAGACCACTTTAAAAATTTTAAAAAGTCACGGTAAAGTGTACAGAACCTGAATGTCACCATTGTCGTTACTGGAAAGGAGCATCCCGTGATGTCTACTCTGCACACTGTGGTGCAGTCATCGCCTCTGTCTGTCTCCAGAACAGTGTATCACCCCCAAAGGAAGCCTTGTGCCCATTAAGCAGCACTTACTCCTGCTTCCCACCAGCAATGTACACATAAGAAGTGTGAACAGAAACCTGCGTGCTCCCCACAGAGAACCGGAAGCTTCTTCCAGTGCACCGGGAGGACCTCAGTGACTCACCCCTCATAAGACAAGCGGGCCACGCTCAGCAGCTCTGTCAAGGGAATGCTACTGCGATCATCCTTGCTTGCGCGTTTCCTGGCGGCTCTGTGCCTCATCCTTAATATCTACTGCAGGAAAGCAGAAAATCATTTATCTGGTTTCTGTTTTTCCTTTTATTGTCATCTTTTCTTAAGCCTCTTATTGGATTGCAAGCTCTTTGGCAAGGCTCTAGGCCTGACCCATGCTCGTGTAAATCTGCTTTTCTGATGGTCGAAAGGCCCTCATCTGTAATCAGAGGACTCCGGACATCTTTTTCATGTTGCAGTGTTGGTCACTGCAATGACATGAGAGGCGAGCAACGCAACGTCACCATCCCCGTGGGTTTAACACAACGAATGCTGATTCCTAACGCCCAGCACCCTTCAAACTAGGTTCAGCAGCTCTTTCCTCAGTGATGGTTCAGGGATCTGGGCCTCCTCTGTCTCCTGAGCATCTATCTTGTACAGCCTCTTGCAGCATTTTGATGCATGGTGCAAGCCAAGAGGAACATATGGGGATTTTGGGGTGTAGGCCTACATCATTTCTGGTTGTGTCCAATTGACTGTTGCCAGGGATCTTAGAGGTTCCGGCTTGTGTATGCTCAGGAGGAGGAACTCATGTCACAGAACATCTAAGCCTGCCTCAGCCATCACCGTGACTTTTCCTCTAGCATGCTTGGGAAGGGAGCCCGGGAAGGTTGCCTCAGACTTCTTCCCCAGGTCAGTCCCCTCATACCTCTGCTCTGCTTTGCCTGAATCCAACCTAGAGGACACCACTCTACTGTGGGACATCATCTATTCTTCTGCTATTTTCTCTAGTTCCAGAACATTCTATCACAAAGCTGACCTCAGGGTGAGGAAGTTCTGGGAGTTTTTTTTTTTTTGGCCACTCCACACAGATCTTTCCTTCCTTTGCAGCTAAGCCAAGACCAGACCATATTAAAATGTTTCCAAAGATTTTAATATCACAGGAGGCAATGACAGTGCAGGGAAATGTAAAAGTGAAATTAGCTCTCACTGCCAGCCAGGTCTCTGTTCTCAGAGTCGGCTAGTTAAAGCCTGCGTGGCTCCTCTTGCCTGGCTCAGCATTCTTCACTGGGCGAAGATTTCATGTATGTCCCCCTCTGCTAAGTGACAGGTCTCATGTCCCCAGATCCTGTAAAAGGATAAAAGAGCTCCCTGTTTTCTGAGTCTTCTTTTTCTGGCCTGTGTCTATCCATCTCCAGACTAGATGGTGAAAATTTTTCTTTCCTTATGAAAAAAGATTGCAGCATCCGAGTCACAGAAGGTGCTCTCTATACTGCGCAGCAGAGCCCTCCAGAACAGTCATTAGACATTAGTTTTTTTTTTTTTTCCCACAACTGAGTTAGGTTAATATTACATAAGTCAGCTTAGCCTGTTGATTTCCAGGGTTCTTTTCTGTTTCACCCAAAGTGTCCATGTCTTGAACCCCTGACACCATCCTCGTGTCACAGCCAATCAACTTGAGCCACTTCTCTTCCAGCAGCAACAGTAACAATTCGTAGGTTGACAAGTCTCAACTGATATTTAGCAGCTCTCCCTACAATGAACTGGACTTTATTGGACCATGCAAGTCAATAGAACATTTTGCCACTAGAGTTACAAACCAACGAGACCAGAAAATGGTCTCTGTGCAATATTTTAAAATATTTATTTACTTGTTTATTTAAGAGAGAGAGAGAGAGAGAGAGAGAGAGAGAGAGAGAGAGAATGGGTGTGCCAGGTCCTCTAGCCAATGCAAAGAAACTCTGGTTTTATGTGGGTACTGGGGAATAAAACTCAGGTCCTTAGGCTTTGCAGGCAAGCGCCTTAACTGCTAAGCCACCTCTCCAGCCCTGTGCACAATTTTTCAAAGTCTTTGGCAATGGATAAGAGGAAACCTTTAGGCTAACTTAAACATAAAGTGCTGTGTATAGAATTTATTGGCGAGCAATAGGGCCCATTGGCAGGGGGGCAAAGCTGTTTCACAGGGGCTGGTGCTCATTCCTACTCATTCTCACTCAGTGGACACAAGCTTCACAGACTCGCCTCTGTCTGTCCATGTACAAGGTGGAAGGATGAATAAACATGGTCCAGATTTATATCATTTCATTCAGGTAGTTGGCAGTAACTTGCAAGCACTTCCTACTCCCAAGTCTATGTCTGTGAAGATCTAAGACGGACCCCTTTTATCTAGCTATCCCCAGAGAAAGGACCATGTGTATAAACCTCTCTGCTCTTGGGTATCTTGTGACTTGACTGTGTCATTTCTGACAACTGTAGTTTCTAGAACAAATGCATCCTTATCCAAAGGCAATGTCATATTCTACTGTATTTAATACAGGATATTTGATCAAAACGTGTATATTTCTGGATTTGATCTTTTTCATTGAAATGTTCAGAATCTTAGGTTCAAGTTTGGGTCAAACTTCAAGCTCTTTATTTTCTCCTCCCTGAAAGAAGGAAACATGCTCCAAGCACTAAGCCTGGGAGTGGGCTCAGCCCCGAGAGGACGTCAGGGAAGCTGTCGACACGGCATTCACATCCGGCGCCACATCCTGGATTCATGCCTGGTTCCAGGTTGCTGGGTGTTTTCCCCAAGATTCTCACATCAACCTCATGCCTTGGAGAGTCCTTCATACACAAGAGGCCCTTAACTGAGAGCGTTGAAATGACCAAATCACTAGTTTGTTTGAATTCCATTCATACATAACCTGCTGGTTAACTGGTGGTTTGCTCCACATCCTGAGCATCTCTCTTCTTTTCCTTAATGTTAATGAACTGACTTTTCTTTTCTTTTTTTCTTTTTTTCTTTTTTTCTTTTTTTTTTGGTCTTCAGCTTTCTGAAACTTTCCCAGCTCTCTTGACAGGCAGAACTAATTCTCACTCCTTCTATCCCATGTTAGTAACTGGCTCGCCTAGTGAGTCAGTCATTCTGGATTTCCATTACGCACACTGAGTCTACCTACCCAGCTAGAGTGTGAACTGATTCAACATGGGGATGCTCTGTCTGTGTGCCGCGGCATATCAGAGGCTCAAAAGATCCATTTGAAAGTGTGAATCAATAAGTGAATGAGTTACACCCTGAGGTATAGCAGCCTTCAGGTAAAAGTTGAGTTACCATTGCAGTCATCAAAGCACTTTTCTCTGAATACACACCCCACCCCCAAATTCTACCAGATATTTCTGATATTTCTCAGGGATGAGACTGCATGTTTTCTCATTCATTCATTCATTCATTCATTCATTCATTCATTCATTCATTCATTCCCTTAAATGTATTTTCAGGTGTCTTCTAGAGCTAACTAATAAACCAGACCCTGGGGATACAATGATGATAGTTCCTGTGAGCAGTAAGGAAACAGGAAGTACTACTTCTCTTTGCCAAGTTTTGAACTGATCTAGAAATAAAAAAAGGAGTTGGAATACAAAGTTAAAACAATTAAAAACTTCCCGATAATGCTTATATTAGAGAATACACTTAAACTTCTGGACAAGTGGGCTTCTTTTTTTAAATTTTTTTTTTTAATGTAGGGTCTCACTCTAGCTCAGGCTGACCTGGAATTCACTCTAGTCTCAGGCTGGCCTCAAACTCATGTCAATCCTCCTACCTCTGCCTCCCTAGTGCTGGGATTAAAGGCATGCACCACCACGCCCGGCACACACTTTTAATTTTTATCTACTTATTTGCTAGGAGAAAGAGAGAGGAAGAGTGAAGGAGACAGAGACAGAGAATGGGCACACCAGGTTTCTTGCCATTGCAAACAAACTCCAGATACATGAGCTACTTTGTGCATCTGGCTTGATATGAGCGCTGGGGAATCGAACCTAGACTGTCAGGCCTTGCAAGCAAGCACTATAACCACTGAATCATCTTTCCAGTCCCCTCCAGTGGGCTTCTTAATACTCCACTGAAGAATTAAAGCCACTCACTCACTCGGTGATGGGGCGATTGCCCACATGGTCAGTGTGTGTAAAATAAACCAGCGTGGAGAACAGGATTTGTGCTAGGGAAGTTTCCCCCCAGCCCCACAGAGAAGGAAGTGACAGGATGAAATCTCCTGGTTATTTCCTGACCATCTTCTCTTCCTGCCCCCTCCCCCAGCTCTCACTGGAGAGCTTTCTCATGACCACTAACAGAAGCGGCAGCTCTGCTCTCCATATGCCTGGAAGACGCAGCCAGAGCTGCTGTCAATCAAAGGCTGCAATGGCCCAGTGACACTTTGCCAAGGCTACTACTGATGCTTGGTCAAGGCCATCAGGTCCGAGTGGATGCTCGGGGTTGTCACACTTAGCGAAGAGCTAAAGATGTTGGCACCCGACAGTCTGCATGCTCAGCGTCTCTGAAAGCTTCTGCACTGAGAGCAGTTGTGGTTTCTACTTCTTCTTTTCATATTTATTTAGGTTTTTCAAGATAGGGTCTCACTGTAACCCACGTGGACCTGGAATTCACTATGTAATCACAGGGTGGCCTCGAACTCACAGTGATCCTCCTACCTCTGCCTCCCGAGTGCTGGGATTAAAGGCGTGCGCCACCACGCCTGGCTCTACTTATTCTCTTATTGCAGTTCCTCAGCACAACACTGAGACTGTGGTGATGAAAACAGGGCAGGAGGATGCTCCGAGGGATGGTGACCCCTGAGAAGGACATCCGTGGCATCTCAGAGTGATGTCATCAGAACTGAAAGCGGCAGCCTCTTCATATATGGCCTTTCTCACATCACCCGCCCTGAGCTATGAATTAGTTAGCCTGCAAATCCTTTAATAACTTGTGAATAACACCAATTATTTGTGATGTATTTTTATTTTGGTGTTAAAAATCAAATATGTTAATATATTAAATGAAAATGTGTGAAATACGACTTTTTATTGCCCAGTGTTAATATTTTTTAGTTGAATATTTTGGGTGTTTCAAAAACAGGAGTTTGAAACTCCCTTAACCTTCTTGATGCTTCCACTCACTCCTTTTACCTTTCTACCCACTTTGGGCCACTGTTAAGACAAGGCTGCTCTAAGTTACTACAGAGTGTGGAAAAAATGGTGGTGTCTCAGACCATGCCTTGCCCTGAAGGACTCCATTTTATAATCAGCTTTTGATTCCATGTTCAGGGTGGAGGATGACTCTGCACCAGGTGGACATGTGAATGGCACTACCTGTCTGGTGCACCCAAGCAGGACAGAAATTCCTGGGAGTAGAACAGGTACCATCCTGTAAATTTTTCAGGGAACTGTAGGGGCACGTTGGCATATTAAAATTGTATCTGGGGTTGGAGATCTAGATGGCTTAGTGGTTAAGGCACTTGCCTGCAAAGCCTAAGGACCCAGGTTCAATTCTCCAGTACCCACATAACCCAGATACACAAGGTTGCACATGCGTCTGGAGTTTGTTTGCTGGAGGACCTGGTGTGCCCATTCTCTATGGACACTGCAGTGGTGACCCCACCACTCTAACCTGTCATCTGACCACTCACTGTGTGCCTCAAGGAACTCCTAACTATTCCAGCAGCTTCAGCTCAGCTTGGATCCCCTGTTGATGCAACCTGGTCAATGGGCATCTGCCCGTTCTTTTTTAATTATTATTATACTTATTATTTATTTATTTATTTATTTATTTTTATTGACAACTTCCTTACTTGTAGACAATATCCCATGGTACTTCCCTCCCTCCCCTCACTTTCTCCTGTGAAACTTCACTCTCCATCATATCCCCTCCCCCTCTCAATCAGTCTCTCTTTTCATTTTGATGTCATGATCTTTTCCTCCTATTATGATGATTTTGTGTAGGTAGTGTCAGGCACTGTGAGGTCATGGATATAAAGACCATTTTGTGTCTGGAGGAGCACGTTATAAGGAGTCCTACCCTTCCTTTGGCTCTTACATTCTTTCCGCCCCCTCTTCCGCAATGGACCCTGAGCCTTAGAAGGTGTGATAGAGATGTTTGTTCTGTGTCAACCTGCAGTCCATCTGTTCATCTGGACCTGGTTCTGCCCTTCACACTCCTCACTTCCGCAGCTCAGTTTTGACCCTGCAGCCTGACTCTCTGGGGAGCAACAGCAGCTTCTCCAGCTTCTTCTGCAGCAGGTCATCTTATCAGTACAGAGCATGCCCAGTTTCCCAGCTCTGGCCTCTGTGAAATGCTTCATCTTTTTAACCCTTGCTACTCATTCTGTAACCCACATATTGATATATTTACTGTGTGATGTGCAACGTGTGAGTTGAGAGTATGCATTAGTCATTATAATTGGAATAAAAGACCCCGTGTTTGCCTAGGCTGGAGCTATCAAGGAAAGTCAGGCACCTGGCAAATTGCAGCCATTGAAACTGCCATACCTTGTGAATGTCTGTTACTCAATAGACTGACATCATGGAAAGCATGCTTGTCTATCCCTTTCCTATAGAGTGCTCGCACCAGCCTAGGTCCTTGTATAAATCTGCTTGCGGAAAAGTCCTATTGCCTGAACAGGAGTTCTTTTCCAGGAGGCTCCTCAGCCTTCATATAAAAATAATTCCTAAGGAATCTCCCACCTACCCACAGGTCCTTGGCATGTCTGAGTTCTGGAATGGACCAGCTTATATGCATGCTGAGTTCCCTGCAGGAACAGGAACAAATCAGGAGGGTTTTACCTAAATTAATCCAGGATCTAAACTAATCTGTTAATGAAAGCAACCTTCACAGAGCAGATCCAAGGAGGGCTGTTTCTTGGATTTATTTCTACTCTTCCTCCATGTTAACTTGTCTTCTGTATTCAGTCCAGACCCCATGAGCATGTTTCAATAATCACACCTTGAAATCACGCATCCTTATAATATACGGAACACGTCACAGTATTCCTGTGGGGCTTTGGATAAACAGAGCTTGCTGTGGCATCCTAGATCTTTCTGCATTTTGTTTCTCTCCCGGAGGAATCTCACTTCCGTTTATATTTAGGATGCTAATATATTTGTGATTTGTGTTTCTCTGAAATCCCCTGGGGAAAGTGATTGTTGAAATAAATGCCTGGGAGGCTGGCAAAGAGGAAGTAGACTAAACCTCTGCAGTTGATTTCAAAAGCCTCCGTCTGCTCATGAACCCACTGTGAGCTCCTGTCCCACTGCTGACCAACTAACCCAGCTAGTTCCTCTTCACACAGCATCATCCTTCCATTCTTTGGGTAGACACGGTCATTGTTGACTCATGCTTTTGAGAGGGGGTTACAGTTATAGTTAGGGTAACTGGAAAGTAAAAAACAAATAAAAAATGGCAGGAAAGTCTGCACTTGCCAGAAATCAAAAATGATCTGACTTCTTATCTCTCGCCTAGTTTCCTAGACCTGTTTTTCCACAAACAACCAGGAAACCCTCCTGGGAGGGAGGTCTTTCATAGGATTTAAACATGGTGGTTGGTCAAATTCAGCCCCTGGAACTTGGTGTCAGGGGTAGCCTCTCCCTGAGACAGTCCCTAGCCCTAACCAACCAGCTGGCCCTCTATTCACCTGAGCTGGAAGACAGCCCACCACCCTAAGGTTATAAATATCTTTGCAAGGGGAGGGCACGCTCTCGACCACTTAGAAACTTCCAGCTGTGGGTGAGTTTTTCCCTCTACTAGGCCTGGGCAAGCCAGCCCACGCCCAGCAGGATTGAACCGAGGAGAGAGCCCCCCACCCCGCCACCGCCCTTCCTCTTCACATGGGTTCTTTACCCCCTCCAGCTCCCCACATGACAAGAGTTCCTGAATTTTCTTTTCTCTTTTCTCTTTCCGTGTTTTTTTCCATATTTGAGAGAGAGAGAGAGAGAGAGAGAGAGGCAGAAAGAGATAGAGAGGGAGGGAAAGAGAGAGAGAGAATATGGGCATTCCAGTGCCCCCCAGCAGCTGCAAACAAACTCCAGACGCATGCACCACTTTGTATATCTGGCTTACCTGTCCTGGAGAATCGAACCTGGGTCCTTTGGCTTTGCAGGCAAGTGCCTTAACCACTAAGCCATCTCTCCAGCCCTAAATGTAATAATTTAATACTTATCCTTCTCAGTCTTTTTTAAAAAATTCAATTCCTGATTAAAATTAGAAACAAAAGTAGGGTTTGGGGTTTAGGGATGATTTCCTGCACCCCGAGCACCCTATTACACTTTCACCCAGAACCCACCATAGACTCCCCTTTGTGATTTCAGCCCAAAGAATTCAGAAGAGCGTAGCGTAGAAGACAGGTGGAGTTTTGATAAAGTAAAGCACTCTCATGGGGTCAGAGTGGACAATGGCTAAAGTGACCATTGTACTGATGCACACTGTAGGCAAGTTTTATATTATTTCAAAACAGTATAACAGACAGCTTTCCTGAGGGGCAGAAATACATACAAGAGACTGCTTTCCTGTTCAGGTGATTGGCAGGCCCTTTTGGACTGACTTATAGGAGGGGCAATGGTATGTCTTCATTTTTTAAAGTACCTAGAACCCGCCTTAGGTAGTTACCAACTAATGTCCTTCCACTCGGTTTGGGATGTCAGAAATATGACTCAAATTCCATCCTCTAACCAGTAACTAGAGTTCTGCGGTTCTAGTCCTTGGCTTTATTTATTTTTTTTTATTTTTCTAAAATATTTTAGGGCTGGAGAGATGGCTTAGCAGTTAAGGTATTTGCCTGTGAAGCTCAAGGACCCAGGTTCGATTCCCCAGTACCCATGTAAGCTAGCGGCACATGGTAGCACGTGCATCTGGAATCCATTTACAGTGGCTGGAGGGCCTGGTGTGCCCATTCCCCTGCCCCGTATCACTCTGTCTCAAATAAATAAAATATTTTAAAAAGATTTTAAATGATTAATTTATTTATTTGAGGGAGAGAGAAAGAGAGAGTATGGGCAATCCAGGGCCTCTAGCCACTGCAAATGAATTCCGGACGCATGTGCCACCTTGTGTATCTGAGTTATGTGCATAATGAGGAATCAAACCTGGGTCCTTAAGCTTCACATGCAAATGCTTTAACTGCTAAGCCATGACTCCAGCCCCAGTCCTTGCTTTTATAAGCTGTTGATTATGAGGGAGGAGTCTGGCCCTGATGTCCCTTAATCTTGCTAATATCTAACCTGCTACCTAACAATGTCACCACCAGTGCCTGCCTGCCTGGAACACGGATGCAGAAGCTGGGGAGCCTCATGATCGCTTATATAAGTAGAGCATGGCTTCTGGCAGTGAGCAGGTGCCTTTAAATTATTCAGGGAGCCTCCCTCCAGTTCCCAGGCCCTTGGTAACAGTAGGGAAAGCATGAAAAGAGCCATGATATTCTTAACCCAGCAGGAGTTGTTGGGAAGTGTTGGGTCTGTTAGAAACAGGCTGGACCTGTGAGGAGGCTGGCCTGAACTATTGGACATGGCCAGGGACCCTGGGCTGTGGGGTTGCAGCTGGCCCCGTCGACAGGAAGTCCCTGGTGATGGTGACTGACCTTCCCTACGTTGTAGGTTGTAGTGAGCTGTCATCGACCAGAGTGGGCAGAACTGGCGAGGCCCTCCTCCTGGACCCCAAAAGGCTCTGACCATTCCATAAGTCAGACTTTGGCCCCCACAGTTCCTGACCTTGTGGCTAGCTGCCCAAGAGACCCTCATGTGGCTGGAATCATGTAGCCTTCTCAGCATCCCTCCCCCCCCTCCACAGCTTTCTGTTAATCTCCTCTTCCACCCTTCCCCTTCCCTTTTCTTTCCCTCATAGCTTTGAAGTTACTAGTCCTTCTGCCACCTAGATAACAGCCCATAAACTATGCATCCTATTGCCATATAGTCTGTACGTGCCATCTCAACCTTCCCCAAGTGTTTATAAACCCACTCCCCTTTTGAATAAACGAGTGCTGTCCATCAGACGGTCTCCCAGGTGTTCACTGCCCGTCATGTTGTTGTCGCACTCACCCGCTGCTCCAGGAAGGACCATGCTGCTTCCCTCCCAACTCCTCTCTCCCTCACCTGGGATGTGGGTGGCCAAGGACTCCAGGAATGGAAACAGGAACGGAACGAGACCCACAGGGAAGGAAAAATCCAACAGGAAGATGCCCAGTAGACACTAGGATGGTGCAGACCCTGTACCTGCTCACCTATTTTCTGGTTGGGAATGCTAGAAACGGAAGGGGCACAGTCTGTCATTGCCACCCTTGGCAACATTCGTGAGGGTGTGTTTATATCCATATTGCTCACAGGTCTGTTTTTACCAGACTATTTGCTCTTTGAGGACAAAGGTCTTTATTTGGATCATTTTAATGTTATATGCCCAGCTCTGGCACAAACATATGTATGCCAAATGAAATGTGTTGTGTTTGAATTTTTTCTTTCAGTTGGGTCATCTACTCAAAGAGAAGCACAAGAGGAATCTATTTCCTTCATTTGACTACTTACCTCACAATCCTTCATAGGGCTTTCTTTTCTCTAGGATGGAGAGTAGTAGTTTCAAAGGGATTAATTGCTTGGAGGATAAGTACTTGAATATTTTAAAAATAACAGTGCTTAAAACTCTCCCTACTTTGGGCTGGAGAAGATGGCTTAGCAGTTAAGGCGTTTGCCTGCAAAGCCAAAGGACCCCGATTCGATTCCCCAGGACGCACTTAAGCCATTTGCACAAGGTGGCACATGCATCTGGAGTTCGTTTGCAGTGGCTGGAGGCCCTGGTGCGCCCATTCTCTCTCATTCTCACTGTCTCTCCTCACTCTCTCTCAAGAAAATAAATAAATAAAATATATTTAAATTAAAAAAACAAAACCTCCCTACTTTGATTGGTCAGCCTGTTAAGTGTTTCTTAGCACTACTGGGCTGCTGTAGATAGTCTACTGTAGGGGAATAAAGACTTTGTCTCTTCAGCCTCCTAGGCTCAATGGCTTGGACCTGTGGCTAAAACCCACAAAAGACAGACTAACAACAGAGAAGCAAACTCTATTTTAATTACATACATATTCATCACTCTTCACAGAGGGGAAAAAAACTCTCTGGCTCAAGGAAGCAGCCAGAATTAGGGTTTTATGTATCACTTTGGGCTAGACAAGAAAAAAAGGGAATTTTAATCTCAGTGGGGAGGCAAGCTACGGGAAAGTGAGCAGGAGCAGGCTATCAAGGTAGTTTTGCAGATGTGAGTTGGTACCCTCTCCCCTCGTTAAGAGTTGTTACAGCCATCCTCTTTCTTGGCATGGAGAGAGCATTTCACCTTAACAAATGAACATTGCTGGTGTAAATGTAAATTTACTTTAAAAGGGGAAACGTCTGCTCTATTTTCCAAGCCTTTCCTGGATCTGCTGCTCCTCAGTTGCCTTCAGGTCAGAATTGTTCCTCCACTGAGTGGCCTGTTTTGGGGTGCCATGTTCCTGTCTCCATTATATTTAGTTCTTTTTGCATCAGGTTAGATTTCAAACATTAGATATGCTTCGGTATCAAGGGTCAATACACTGCGGAAGCAATACTGTACATTTCTGTAGCCCTGGCATTGCCAGGATGCTTCATTGAATAGACTCCAATGGCCTACTATGTATGTCTTATTATATCTTTCGTTTGTTTGTTTTTTTTTTTTTGTTTTTCGAGGTAGGGTCTCACAAAAGCGCAGGCTGACCTGGAATTCACTATGTATTCTCAGGGTGGCCTCGAACTCATGGCGGTCCTCCTACCTCTGCCTCCTGAGTACTGGATTGAAAGGCGTGTGCCACCACGCTCAGCCTGGCATCTTATTATATCTTAAAGTAAGCTCATGTAAGCTTCTTCAGGGCATTCAGTCAGCCCACACCCCGCTGAACACATCTTAGCAAGAGACAGCATGAAGAAGAACGAGAACAAGAAGGTGTATGAAATAAATAAATAAATAAATCAGGAAAAAAAGGAGGTGCATGAGTGGTCTCAGAGAGCATAAGACATCGGGAGTATCAGGTACAATCTGGGCCAATGCAGAGCCACTGGTCAAGGCTGGGTACCTGGTGTTCACCTCCTGGATATCCAATCCCGCTTTAGTGAAGAGTGCCCGTTTTCCTTTTAGGATCCATCCATTTACTTCCTTTTGGTCCAGACAGAGCTGTGGCTCTGGGGATGGAAACTGTATTGAGATCTAAACCAATTGTTACAAAGGATACTCTTGGCCCAAGCATGGGCTTGGGAGCTGTGTTAGTTTTATCAATGTGAGTTACTGGCTATATCTTAAGGAGATCTGAATTTAAATGCTCAGTTTGTTTTCTACCAGATTTGAGTCTAGAAGGAAGCTGTTTCTAGAGTAGGTATCCACCATTTTAGGGCCATATAGAAAGAGAGGTTCCATCAGAGAACAGAATCAACACAGTAATGAAGTCATAGGACACAGAGAAAACTGGTCCCCAAAATCATCTGAGCCTCTGAACCATGGTGTTCTTAATGTCTGAGCTTCCTAATGAAGAGCCAATGGATTCCCTTTCTGGCTTGGACCAATTTGGATTGAACACTCTGTTACTTGTAACTGAAAATTCTCAGATGTGTGTACATTGGCCTCATCAAATTCCCTTTCCAAGTCAGAAGGATAACCATCAGGTGAAGACTGAAAAAAAAAAAAAAAAACATAGATTTTTTTTTTTTTTTTTTTTTGAGGTAGGGTTTCACTGTAGCCCAGGCTGACCTGGAACTCACTATGTAGTCTCAAGATGACCTCAAACTCATGGTGATCCTCCTACCTCTGCCTCCCGAGTGCTGGGATTAAAGACATGCGCAACCATGCCTGGCCTCATAGCCAGAGAAATTTTAAGCACACTGGAAGTCTGTCGAGCTGGCTTGTTCAGTAAAGCGCTTGTCCTGCAAGCAGGAGGTCCTGAGCTCAGTGTGCCGTGCACGCTGTCATCCCAGAGCTGCGGGGACAGGGAAGGGAGGATCCCTGAGCCTACTGGCTAGCTAGTCTAGCCTACCCAGTGAATTCCAAGTTCACCAAGAGACGTTGTCTAAAAAAAATAATAAAGCGTACAGCAATCAAGGAAGACACTTGAGGTCAACCTCTGGCCTGTACACTCATGTGCACACATGCGTACCCACACACATATGAACACACATAACAACACACACACACCCAACACACAAAGACCACACTGGAAATGTCTACGGAGTGTGAGCATGGTTACCATAACAGGAAAACGTCGATGATAACGCCTAAATGGTGACTCGTGAGAGGTTCGGTCAACAGCTAATATCCCACTTTTCCTCCAGCTCAGTTTAAGTCGAATTTTTTAGCTCAGTCCTAAACATTCTTACTTAAAACATAGTTTTAATAATCTAAATATAGGTTGTAAACCTTCCCAAGGCCTACTGACCTTCTGAGAACTATGTGAGGCATAAAACCCAAAAATAAAAACCAAGTCCCTTTTCTAAAACCTTTAACCATCTGAAAGTCAAAAAGGGACAGATTCCTACAGTTCAATAACACTCGGAGACTCAGTTACCAATAGCAACAGATAGTTATTTTGAACACAGACTCTAGCATTGCTCTCGTTCTCCATATTCTTATTGGCAAAGGGGCAGAAAATCTGTGGTAACACCCTACAGTGAAAATACGAGGTTATTTGAGATCGTCTCAGGCATGTGACAGCTGTACACTCCAACCCTTAATGAATGCTCAGCATCTCTGGCTTCGATTCTATTGTTGTTTTCCACCCCTGCTATTCAGAACCCAAGGTTCTCCCGTGGCTAGAGTTTCAGTTTAACCTACACAAAAATCTAGTGCTGATGACTGAATGAGTAGATGATGAAGAAAAGAAGATAATAAGATGGTTTCCCCAAAACCACTGCTGGGAGGAAAACAATGATCATTTGGGGCTAGCTGAGAAATGGCACTGTCACATACAAATCTTGTGGAATCTAAAATTTTTCTCTTTTGAAAGAGCGGAGGTTTATTTTCACAAACCCTTGCCGTTCATGCCTAGGGAATGTGAAGCACAGTTTTCTAGTCATCTTCAATCCAAGGATTTGCATCTAGTGTTAAGTAGATATGTTTACTGCTTGCCATGTGGAAACGTCCTGCTTTTGAACACATGGGCCGAGTGACTGAGCAATCGTCTCCCTAACGATTTCACGTGCTTCACTTTTGTTTCTTTATATGATGTCCCATGAGACAAAAAGGAAAGTTCCTTTTGTGGATAGAGAATTATTTTCCCCAGATCTCCATCCCAGGCGAGGTCCCAGGGATGGGGAGCAGTCTTGTGTGCCTAGCTGAAAACCCGCACTGCCCTTCAACACTCGCTGGCTTCGTTCCCTCTCGTCTCCTCTGCTTGGTTTCCCCTGACTAAGCGCTATGTGCTGACTCCAGCCTCGAGCTCTCTTCATCCTAGCTTCTTGTCAGTTTCTTGTTCCTTACTGTCCCATGCTGCTGAGTCATAAGCATACCACCACTCAGAGTTCAGCACACGTGACAGGATGTCAGGATGAGAAAACATAATCACGTATCTGTTATCTGTTGCTACCCAACAAATTGTGCCAATGCTTAGTGGCTTAAAGTAACGGCAGTCATCCTGCTTCTCCCCAATCTGCAACTTGGGAAAGGGTTCACCTCACTTCACCTGGCGCCAGCCTGGAGTGGCTCAAAGACTGGCACCTTAAGGTTGTAACTCACTTGATGCCGGAGTGACTTAAACAGCCAGGGTCCCATCAAACACCTTAATCCTTCAGTTCATAACCACAATGGAAATGAGCTGTGGTAATTTTTTTATTTTTAAAATATATTTTATTTATTCATTTGAGAGAAAGAGAGAGAGAAAATGGGTGTGCCAGGGCCTCCAGCCACTGCAAATGAACTCCAGATCCATGCCCCTCCCTTGTGTATCTGGCTTACGTGGGTCCTGGAGAGTAGAACCTGGATCCTTTGGCTTTACAGGCAAATGCCTTAACCACTAAGCCATCTCTCCAGCCCAAGCTGTGGTAGTTTTAAAAGAAGTGTGCAAGATAATTCCACTCATCTTACCTAACGTGGTAGAGTTGAGCTCCCCTCTGTTTCAGTGAGGATTGGCCTGAGTCACTGGCTTGTAATGACCGCAGAGTGGTAAAAGTGGCCCTATGTGCCTTCCAGTGTTACCCGAGGCTATCTTTCTAGGGTACACACCGTGGGATCCTTGAGTCTCCCTGTGAGCATCTGGCTCCCTGGAAGCCACTGCACTGCAGAGAATGAACGCAGAGCCCAACGGGAACCAGCTGCCCCAGGTCTGGGTTTCTTTATCCATGCGGCTTCTTATCTTCCTGGAAGTTACCCTGAGGCCTGTTCACGTCTACGAGGAACAACAGGACATCAGGCCAAGCTGACTGAAGGAACAGGGAATACACTCTACCTTTTGATGTGAAAATTTGAAAGAATTCCTGGCTTATTTGAATCTACATGTGGCCATCTAAATGTTTTTCCCTGAATGAGAGGAGTTAAAGAGCAGTCATAAGATGCCAGGGCTATGAATGTCTTATCCTTCCCTGTTCACAGTGAAGTGGCACATAAAGCTGTGTGGAAGAGTTTTCTCTTGTCTTCTGAGGAGTGCCACCTCGTCCCTCTTCCATGAAGAACAATGGCCAATGGACCCTGTACGGCACAATGCAGGACTGGCCCTAGCCAGACTGCATGCTAAAAGAAACCAGGCCACACCCTTGGGTTTTCTCACCAGGATGGCAGG
Source organism: Orientallactaga sibirica (assembly GCA_036365145.1). Classification (NCBI taxonomy): domain Eukaryota; kingdom Metazoa; phylum Chordata; class Mammalia; order Rodentia; family Dipodidae; genus Orientallactaga; species Orientallactaga sibirica. Next base: position 3,241,972 of record JAEOAD010000035.1, read on the forward strand.
TAGTCAATGACAGGTAAGACCCCATGAGATGGGGCAACCTAAGACAGGCACCGTCACATGTGATGATCCCCTGGGGTCAACAGTGGTTTGGCAAAGAACCATGCCTCCCAGGGTCGCCAATAATAAAAACAAAAAGGAGGATATGTATGGCACAATGCAGGTCAGGCCCTAGCCAGAGTACATGTCAGAAGAAACAAGGAATTGGCTTCTGTGGACATGGCATCCTGTGCAGGCCTGGCGTGTCAACAGCTACAGTCCCATGCTTGCAAGAAACCTGCTGCGAGATGATCTGCCTGGAGACAGGCTGTCATTGGTCACAAGAAGGGGACCACCCCATACAATGATTGGCCAGCCAAATCCCTTAAAACCCCCTATACTTCCTTGAATAAATGAGTTTGCAGCAGCTCACCCTCTGCCTGCTTCCACCCAACTCCTGGAGCCTGTGTTGTGACTCCTCACCTCTCACCCCCAACTTGGCAGAGACCCTGCTGTCCCTCCTGGGCTGGCCCTAGGGGGGACCCCAACAGACCCCACCTGGCCTGAGCTCATGACTACACGGAGAGAGTTACCAATCCATTAACTCTGAGAGACTGGGAGACTGCCCAGTTGCTGGAGGGGTGTGCAGTCTTTTTAAATTAATTAATTAATTAATTTGAGAGAGAGAGAGAGAAGGAGGGTGAGAGCACCAGAGCCTCCAGCTGTTGCACACAAACTCCAGAGCATGTGCCACCTTGTGCATCTGGCTTACGTGGGTCCTGGGAAATTGAACCTGGGTCCTTTGGCTTTATAGGCAAGTGCCTTAACCGCTAAGCCATCCCTCCAGCCCATGTGCAGTCTTCGCAAGGTGAATGAGCAGCAATCCTAGTCTTCCCAAGACTACGCTCATACTGAACTGTGAGTGGAGGGTACAACCAAGTGTCCCAAAGGGTGACAGGGTCTGGGACCAGAACTAGGAGTTCATTTCCTGTACTTGCTCTCTTGTCACATAAGAGGACGGTGTGCTGAAAGCAGAGATAGGCTTGTTGAGTTGTTTCTCACAGTGTAACTCATCTCCCAGTCTTTCACACATTCTTCCCGTGTAAGCAATAGCCTCATTCTTCCTGCGGGCAACACTATGTCTCCCCCATGGCTGCAAGGAGTCTAAGCCTATTCTCACTTTATCTTACTGTGTTGACTTTTCCCAGAGAGACGTGAACCAATGTTCATGGCTTATGTGGGACCTGGAGATTAGAACATGAGTTCTTAGGCTTTGCAGGCCAGTGCCTTAACTGCTAAGCCATCTCTCCAGCCCTTTTTATTTAATTTTTTTTTGAGGTAGGTTCTCACTCTAGCCTAGATCTGGAATTCACTATGTAGTCTCAGGGTGGCCTCAAACTCATGGTGATCCTCCTACCTCTGCCTCCCAAGTGCTGGGATTAAAGGGGTGTGGCACCATGCCTGGCTTTGGATAACAATCTTACTGAAATGCAATCTAGAGTTTCAGAGGAACAAAGCAACATGAGAAGAGAAATTAATGGCTGAATTTTATCTGAGAGCAGAAAGCAAACTATTACCTGTCTTACCACATTTCTTCTAGGTGCTGGAGATATTACAATGAACAGGAACTAGAATCATCACCCTTACAAAACGGCAATGGCTTAGCGGTTAAAGCATTTGCCTGCAAAGCCAAAGGATCCTGGTTCAATTCTCCAGGACCCATGTAAGCCAGATGCATAAGGGACGCATGCATCTGGAGTTCGTTTGCAATGGCTGGAAGCCCTGGCACGCCCATTCTCTCTCTGTCTCTCTTCTATCTCTCTCTCTCTGCTTGCAAATGAATAAATAAAATTTTAAAAACATTAAAAACACCTGTTAAGCAGTTCTAACCAATTTTGACAGTAGTTCAAATTGTATTACCTGTGGAACCTGCATTACTTCTAATCTACCCATGACTGGACCCTACCCAATATATTCAGTGTTTTATTGTTATAGTTTGCATCTGCTAGAGGCAATTACTTCTTAAGGTGTTAATGGTGGGTTTGAGATTCCATTGTAATATGCAAACCCATGACTATATTGACTCTCTCTGCTTGCCCCCATCCTAAGGCCGCTTCTCTTGCCATTATATCTGGATTAAAAAAATTATTTGTTTGAGAGACAGAGACAGAAAAAGAGAGAGGGAGAGGAGAGAATGGGCATGCCAGGGCATCCAACACTGCAAATGAATTCCAGACACATGTGCCACCTTGTGCATCTAGCTTATGTGGGTACTGGGGAATTGAACCTGGGTCCTTAGACTTCACAGGTAAGTGCTTAACTACTAAGCCATCTCTCCAGCCCCTATCTCTGGATTTAAGTGTGTACTTTTCTCATGCATCTAGAATGTAAGTTGACGACAGCAATAAGAACAAAAAAATCATAAAGCATTTTCTTGCCTTTATTCCCCCGAACTATAGACAGCTACAGCTAGAGACAGATATTTCAGTAGCAAACCAAAGATGGAGCATTGGTGAGACATGTATAAGTTACCTGAATGTCATTAGCCTTTTTGTTAACTGAGATACTTCCAAGGTTATTTAATGGCATGATTATGAGTTATAGTTTTAGGAACTGATGAGTTGTTGTCTTTTTTCTACTTATGGCTATTTTGAGAGAGGATGTGTCTAAGGCTGTCACATAAATGCCATCGACATTTCCTATTTCTAGATATTTAACCTTTATTACTTCATTTGTAGTATTGGAAAAAATGTAAAATGATTTCTGGTTGGCAATTTAACCAAACCCAGTTCAATGAATGTTTATGATGACAACTTTAAAGATGTATACCGTACATATTAAAAACAGCCAAATCACAGTCATCACAATTTCTGTATAATTTTTCCATTCTAGTTACTTGGAAACTGATGATCTTGGTTTAAACCAATGGTATCTCACTGTTAACCAGATGACTGAGAACTCACCAGAAAGAGTTTTTTTTTTTTTTTTTTTTTTTTTTTTTCGAGGTAGGGTTTCACTATGTAATCTCAGGGTGGCCTCGAACTCATGGCAACCCTCCTACTTCTGCCTCCCAAGTGCTGGGATTAAAGGCGTGCGCCACCACACCTGGCTGTTTTTGTTTTTTTTGAGACAAAGGTCTTGCTAGATGGGCAAAGGTAACCTTGAACTCATGAACTTCCTGCCTCCACCTCCAGAGTCCCGGGATCACTGAAGTGACGCCATGCTTGACTCAGTTATTTTAATAATAATTCATCATTATTGTAGAGAAGAACCACTTTATCATTCAATGAATAAATTCTTCAGAATGAATAAATTGTGAGGTGACATAGAAATGATAGCCTGGCAACTGCATTGAAGAAGTGGAGGGAATCCAGAGTGCTAGTTTCTTCATGTCTGTAGGAATTCACTAATTTATAAATGTCCTAAGGGAGGGTACTAAAGGTGTTTATTGCTGTAGTCCAAGGCAGAGGCAGAAATCTGTGGCAGAAATTTTGTCCAAACACATGTTTACCACGTGATCTAAGCTCACACATTTTTCTTTGCCGTTTTGGACTGAAGTTGTGAATCCATTTGATGATTTGAAAGAAAACATGAATCTTACTTTCTGAAGTGTGTTCAGAGACATGCTCGAGCCCCAGAAGCAATGGCCCAAGTGCAGTGTGGGGTGATGAGGCATCGAGGGACATTAGGACAGAAGCTGTTCCAATGTCCATGTGCCTCGCAGAGTGAATTATGAATTCAAATTGAGACACACAGCAAAACACTGCAGTTGTTTCTGAATTGACAGCATTGCAAAACACGAGCCAAAAACCTTCCTTCCAGAATCCCACCATTCCTAAGACACAGCGAAGATTTCAGCACTGGCTACCTATCAGTTGCAGCAGCCACCTCGCTTGTCTGGAACCCTTGCTGCATGGGCATTTTTTTTCTTGCCTTGCATTTGCATCTGTGCTAAGCTGAAGAGAAGATAAGCTGTTAGGCTTTCAGGGTTAGGAATCAGAAAGAAAAGGTGTAGTTAACAATTGGGTTTTGTTTTGGTTTTGCCTATGAGATCATAGGAAGATGCCCATATGGGATTGGAGACATGAACACAATTTTCATGTGGACAAGCCAGAGTTCTGTAAACAGGATTAAATCCAACATAAGGAAATTTAAATAATTTGCTTTAAAAATGGACTCTTTTTAAAATTATTTATTTATTTATTATTAGAGGCACAGAGAGGGAAAGAGACAGAGGGAGAGTCAGAATGGGCGCGCCAGGGCCTTTAGCCACTGTAAATGAACTCCAGACGCGTGCACCCCCTTGTGCATCTGGCTTATGTGGGACCTGGAGAATCGAACTGGGGTCCTTAGGCTTCGCAGGCATGTGCCTTAACTGCGAAGCCATCCCTCCAGCCCTAAAAATTGATTCTTAATAACACATATCTTGCAATTCCTTCATGTAAAGGATCAAAAGCAAACCATGGAACAGTGTATATTGTTTTCGTTAGATAAGACAGTCTCTTTCAGGATGCTGAGCGGAGGCACTTGAGTCCTGTGAGCAATTGAGGGACAACTGTTACCAGAACCACCCTCAAAGCATAGAATGTTCCAGGCAGCAAGTTGTCAGGGAACCAGAAAGGCTGGATACAGGACTTCATGAAGGAGATTCCTGCTGATGCAACTGGTCACTTACACTCACTTCTGCTGGTTCTGGGCTCCTTGCCTTGGCCCTGCTCCATTCCTCTTCACTCCAGCTGGAGCTACCCATTATCTTCCCTTTCCCTTCTCCACTCTAAGCCATTGTTGTGAACTTGACTCTGATGGGGCCTGACCACTCTGTGTTAGCTCTTCCTTCATCTGGCAACTCCATCTTAAGACATCCTTAGGTCTGTTTTTTTATTTTAAATTTATTTACTTATTTGAGACAGAGAAAGAGGAGAGAGAGAGAGAGAGAGAGAGAGTGTGAGAGTATGCCAGGGCCTCTAGCCACTGCAGACGAACTCCAGATGTATGCACCACCATGTGCATCTGGCTTACGTGGGTCCTGGAGAACTGATCTTTGAACCGGGGTCCTTAGGCTTCACAGGCAAGCGCTTAACTGCTAAGCCATCTCTCCAGCCCCACCCTTAGGTCTGTTTAACTGCTTTTGCCCTTGGACCATAGTCAGACTCCTAATTAGTCACAGTCTTTCTGCCATGGCTTTAGCATTTTCTTTTGGCACACATTTTAGCTGAGTTGAGGTTGAGTGAAGAGGCCGGCATCTGTGGTTCTTATTCTATTAGTGTTGAGTCAACACGATTCAGGGATACGTTCAATCCCGTCGGTAATAGTATCTCCCTCACTGTGCTTGTCAGTGGGAGCAGCTGTAGGAGAAGGTCAAGAAAGTCCTCATAAGCCTATATCACATTTCCCACGAGTAGGAGAAAAAGCTCAGCATAGAAATCCGCCCTCCTTTGTTAAATGCTTCTGATGCACTGTCCAGGGAGCAAGCCTACTTTTCATACCTGTTTCTCAAACGTCACTGCTAAGTACGGGTGCCTTGTAGTGGGACTGGCTGGCTTTTGTATTTCTGCCCCACAAGCCCGACACAAGAGAAACCCAGGGACTTATACAGGGTGCCCAATCTTTTGGCTCCTCTGGGCTACATGGGATGAAGAACTGTCTTGGGCCATGCATTAAGTATTACCCGGAGTGTCCTTAGCTCAGCACAAGACATTCAGCAGATGTCCGCTTGAGTCTTGGGGTGCTTTTTTTTCCCCTCTGCCCACAGTGAGTAAAGCCAATGAGAGTGGGAGAGGAAATCACTCCTCACAGTTGCTGTTTCCACTGTAGTGAGTCGATTTTCCCTGCATTTTCTGAGCAAACTCAATGATCTGGAAAGCAAATACTCAGCAAGAGAGGCTGGCAGGCTCTAACAACAGCAGAGAATTGGGAGAGGGCGGATTAGAAGAAGGGAGAGCCTTCTTCTTGCCACTCATGCTCCTGAGTTGTCACGTGTCTCTGGAAAATTCTCGTATTTCTGACTTCTGTTCTTCAGACCTTTGAGTAGTGATTGTGACTGCTTCCTACTTGAACAGTTTCTCTCTCTCTTTTTTCTTTCTTTCTTTTTTATTTTTACTTTTTGGTTTTTCAATGTAGGATCTCACTGTAGCTCAGGATGACTTGGAATTCACTATGGAGTCCCAGGCTGGCCTCGAACTCACTGCGATCCTCCTACCTCTTGCCTCCCGAGTGCTGGGATTAAACATTCTTAGTACTTCTGTCTATGGAGTATCCTGGATATTGCTAATATTTTATTAAGGTTGGTGTGAGTTCTTAGGGTTGGTGGAGAAATGGAACTCATTATTATGTGCAATTAATATATGCTGACAAAAAGCAGTCTTGTGATATGACAGACACTCCCATCAGATAGGAGGAAAACCTGTGAGGTTTTATTGTTTTGGGATCAGAACATTAATACATATAGGAGGAAATCCCTTTAAAATTTCCTCTTAGCAAAGCACAACAAACACTCAGCTTGGGAATTTCTGTTTTTTTTTTGTTTTTTGTTTTTGACAAGATCTTGCTGTGTAGATCTGACTGTTCTGGAACTCACTATGGAGACTAGGCTAGCCTTAAACTTGTGGCAATCCTCCTGTCTCTGCCTTCTGAGTGCTGGGATTCTAGATGGGCATCACCACACCTGGCTTAGCTGACAGGGAAAGCTGACAGGTAGTCATAAGTGTACGCAGAAAGACAAACCACCGATATGGCTGGATAACCTTGGCCAGTGAGACAAGGCTGTCTGGTTAATGAGGCCTACTGTGAGGCAAGCTGTCTGGTCTGTTCATTCTAGAACCCAAATTTTGTTTGCAATTAGGCAGTAAAAGTCCACTTTTTAGAGATATATCTGCATCCAGTGCATCAATGTACTTATTTAAAGGGATTATGTAATTCTAGACTTTATAACTTCAAATTCCTTCCTAGTAGGAATTATTGAGATACGTCCCCACCGGATGGAGAGTGATCTTGGTTCGGATGTGGTTTCAGCCTTGTGTCTCAGGTTTGGCAGATTCTCTTACCTGTGTCTCCTTCTGCTTTTAGATCATGGGCTTTATTCCACTGACAGAGGGCTTGAGGGCTCGATGCTCTGCAGTGGCTCAGAGTGGATGGTAAATACTGAAGGTCTATCAATTACCACTCAGAGACATGATCTTCTGTGGTGGTTGATTTTGATTGTCAACTTGGTTGGATTAATAAAATGCGATGGGATTAACAAAGCACATCTCTGGGTATGTCTAGGAAGGTGTTTAGATTTAATAATCTTGTGGGCTGTGAATGAATCAATGGATTAACCCATCAAAGGATTCCCAGGACATGGGGAAGTGGTGAATGGTAAAAAGTATAGCCTAGTTGGAAGAAATAAGTCCCTGGGAGCATGTCCTTGTGTTGGGGTCCCCCCTAGGCCCAGACCAGGAGGGACTTCAGGGTCTCTGCCGAGTTGGGGGTGAGAGGCGTGGAGTCATGACAATGGGAGTTGGGTGGAAGCAGGCAGAGGGCGAGCTGCTGCAAACTCATTTATTCAAGGAAGTGTAGGGGGTTTAAAGGGTTTGGCTGGCCAATCATTGTATGGGGTGGTCCCCTTCTTGTGACCAATGACAGCTGGTCTCTGGGCAGATCATCTCACAGCAGGTTTCTTGAGAGCATGGGACTGTAGCTGTTGTCACGCCAGGCCTGTACAGGATGTCACAACCACAGAAGTCACTTCCTGGTTTCTTAGCATGCCATCTGGCTAGGGCCTGACCTGCATTGTGCCATACATATCCTCCTTTTTGTTTTTATTATTGGCAACCCTTGAAGGCATGGTTCTTTGCCAAGCCATTGTTGACCCCAGGCCCCAACGGATCATCACATGTGATGGTGCCTGTCTTAGGTTGCCCCATCTCATGGGGTCTTACCTGTCATTGACTACCTGCCATCTTGGTGAGAAAATCCGGGGGGTGTGGCCTGGTTTCTTTTGGCCTGCAGTCTGGCTAGGGCCAGTCCTGCATTGCAACATACATCCTTGGGTGCTACATTTGTCTACTTTACATTTTGCTTCTGTTTCTTGTCCCCAAGAAATGAAGAGTAGCCTCCATCACATGCTCCAACAGCCCTGATATTCTGCCCAAGACTATGGGGTCAAGAAATTGAATCCTCTGAAACCATGAGCCAAAATAAACCATTCTTCCCTTGAGTTGTTTCTGCCACATCACAGAAACAAGAAATATAACACTATTTGAAAACATATCTGTTTTTTAGTTACTTATTACTCAAAATAAAAACCTCGATATCTTAGTCTTTTGCCCTTTTTTTTTTTTTGAGATGGATCACTTGTAGTCCATGCTGGCCTTGGCCTGGAACCAAGTATGTAATCAAGGCTGACCTTGAACTCCTGATCCTTCAGCTTCTACCTCTCAAGTGTTGAGATCAAAGACAAGGACTGCTACCAAACACATTCAGCTCTTTTGCCATTTTCTTTTTGTTTTTATGCCAAGCAGAAGGCAGGGAAGACAGAATGTGAGAGCTGGGGAGTGCTGGTTTAGAGCTCTCAGGGGAAAGAGCTGTGTGCAGTTACAGTCTGATGACTGAGAAAACGCAAAGATACCCGGAGCAATGGGATTAAAAAGAGCTCTGGTTATAGACACCTCTGACCCTTAGTCACGATAACCTCAGGGTACAGAGTTGCCTTAAGACAGTCTAAAGTTCCAGCTCTTAAAAGAGCTAGCGAAGAGACTTTAAAGAGTTAAAAACATAACAGGATTAGAGATTTAAGAAAGTGTTAGGCACTCTTGCCAAATTTCAGTACGATCACATTCTTTCATCTGCTCATTAATTTTCCACAGTGAAGACTCCTGGGTCGGCCAGCTTGGGTTTGCTCACCATGAGCAATTCTCCCAAGAGTCTGCACATTCCCACCCCTCTTTCTGCCTCTCTACAAACCCCTGCCAAAATCATAACTCAGCTCCTATCTAGGGTTTGCCTAAGACACGTTTCCCAAACTTGGCTGTGCAGAACCCTGTTCTACAAGCTGTTGATAAGCATGCTCAAAAGCTGGATGCTGAGCCGAACACACATAATATGAGAAATTCTGGATTCCATTAGAGGGTTCATTTGTCTTACAGCCTCTCAGGATTTTCAGTGTGCTGTTTCGTATTGTAACTTGCAGAAGAGATGCAGTGTTACGCATAGTTCCCAAGCGTGCAGGGCCATGGTGGACTATTTTGTGGTATGTGTGTGTTAACTTTGAAGAGCGTCTGGGGAACCCAAAAGATGGTTTGGGAAATTTGGGCTAAGAACATTTTCCAACTGTATAAATATATCCGTGTGTGATCCAAATCGGGTGTGATAAGAACCAAGGATGGAAACCCATTCTTTCCTCTATCTCTGCTTTTCAGTCAAGGGCCTGCTCCCAGCCTCACACCTCTGGCTCATTTCTGTCCCCAAGGTCTCCCCTCTATTGTCCCTAAGCCTAGCATTTGGGGTTCTGTCACTATCACTCCAGACTATCTTACCAATTTTAGAGGCTGAGGTGAGAGATGAGGTGGGAATATAAGCACACAGGTCAGTAAAGGCATCTCGTGCTGTCACCACCTGTACCAATCCATTTTCTGAATCGAATCTCTCACTCCTGCCCCTTGCTCATTATACCCTCTTTTTCCAAATATCTTTTTTTTTTTTTTTTTTTTTTTTTTTTTTTTTTTTTTTGTTTTTCTTTTTTTCAAGGCAGGATCTTACTCTACCCCTGGCTGACCTGCAATTCACTATGTAGTCCCAGGCTGGCTTCAAACTCACAGTGATCCTCCTACCTCTGCCTCTCAAGTGCTGGGATTAAACACATGTGCCACCACCCTGGTCTAGCCTCTCTTTTTTTAAAAGATTTATTTTATTTATTAGAGACAGAGAGAGGGGGAGAGAGAGAGAGAGTGAAAATGGGCCCACCAAGGCCTTCAGCCACTGCAAACGAACTCCAGATGCACGTGCCACCTTGTGCATCTGGCTTACATGGGATCTGGAGAATTGAACCTGGGTCCTTTTGCTTTGCAGGCATGCATCTTAACTGCTAAGCCATCTCTCCAACCCTATCCTCTTTTTTTGTTTTTTTAAAAAAATATATTTATTTATTTATTTATTTGACAGAGAAAGAGAGCGGGAATGGGCGCATCAGGGCCTCCGGCCACTGCAAATGAACTCCAGATGCATGTGCCCCCTTGTGCATCTGGCTTACATGGGCCCTTGGGAATCAAATCTTGGTCCTTTTGCTTTGCAGGCAAACGCTCTAATGGATAAGCCATCCCTCCAGCCCCCCATTCTCTTTGAAAAATTGTTTTTCCTTAACCTTTTTGGTGGGTGTGTGAGTGTGGTGCACGCCTATGGAGGCTGGAGGACAGCTACAGATGTTGGTCACCACCTTTTTCCTACTTTGAGGCAGGATCGCTCATTGCTCACCACTCAGCTGGCCAGCCTAGCTGAGCCATTAGCTTCTGAGCAGGTTCTTCCATGTTGGCTTCCCTTCTTGCCATAGGGGCTCTGAGATTGCAGATGCTTGCCCTACAGCTCTGGCTTTCTGTGGGATCTGAACTCAGGCACTCACACGGTACCCAAGGAGCAAGAGCTTTATCCACTGATCCTTCTCCTCAGCTCTCATCCTACCCCTTTGAATGGGCCTTCTTCCCATTTCCACTTGTCAAAACGCACCGGGTCTTTGGTGTCAAGTTCAAATGCACCTTGTTAGGCACCCTTCACCATCACCGCTTTCCAGAGCTGATGTGGTTCTGTCCTTTTCTGGAACCTAACAGCGCCTTGATCTCTCCTCAAGACATCACACATGTTGTCTTAAATGATCATTTGGATAGTTTTGTCTTCTTTAATAACACTACTGTCTTCTGTGCATGTGGCCCAGGCCTTTAATCCCAGCACTCAGAGGCTGAGGTAGGAGGATCACCATGAGTCTAAGGCCAGCTGGAGCTACAGAGTAAGTTTCAAGTCAGCCTGGATTAGGGTTGCCTCAAAAAATATACTGGGCTGGAGAGATAGCTTAGCGGTTAAGGCACCTGCCTCCTAAGCCTAAGAATGCCAGTTCCAATCTCCAGGTCCCACATTTAGCCAGATGCAAAGCGACACAAGGGTGCAATGCCACACTTCACCACAAGGGGGCGCATGCATCTGGATTTCGCTCTCAGCAGCTTAGAGGCTGCTGACGTGCCCATTCTCTATCTGTCTTCCTCTCCCTCTCTCTCTCTGTCTCTCTCCAAAAATATATATATATAAATATATGCTACTTTCTAGCTGCTGATATCAGCTAGATTCCTGGTATACTGTTAGGGGTGCCTTATCCTTATTATTATTATTTTTTAATTAAAAAATTTTATTGATTGATTTGCAAGCACAGAGAGAGAGAGAGAGCGAGAGATAGAAGAGAGGCAGACACAGACAGAATGGGTGTGCCAGGGCCTCAAGCCACTGCAAATGAACTCCAGACGCATGTGCCCACTTGTGCATCTGACTTATGTGGGTCCTGGGAATCAAACTGGGATCCTTGGCTTTGCAGGCAAATGCTTTAACCACTAGGCAATCTCTCCAGCCCATCCTTATTATTTTTATTTACTTGCAAGAAGAGAGAGACAGAGAGAAAGAAAGAATGGATATTCCAGGGCCTCTTGCTTCTGCAAATGAACTACAGGTGCATGTGCCATTTTATGCATCTGGCTTTATGTGGGTGCTGGAGAATGGAACTCAGGTTATTAGGCTTTGCAGGCAAGCACCTTACCCGCAGAGCCATCTTTCCATCCCTCTTATCCTTTTTCTTAAATTTAGTCATTTTACATATTGGGAAAAGAAGTTGAATCACCCAAATATATTAGCTGGTAAATGGCAGCTAGGATGCTCTTTAAACCTACACCCTGGTCTGTCTGCTTTGAGCCTCTGGGATAAAAGAAATGGACTCCAGTCTGCATCTCATTAAAGAAAAATTGTGTGTGGGAGGCAAGCTAGGGGGAGGATGTGCATGCTATGGGGTAGCAGACAGCCTCAGGGCGGGTCGCTGATTTGAGCTTCCAGACCAGGCACAGTTATGGAGGAAGGGATTTATTGAAGCTTACAGGGCAAGAAGAAACTGGCCTGCTTTCCCAGGTCCAAGCAGAGAGACAGGAGAGCCACAAGCCAAAACTCAAAAGCCACACCACACAGCACACTTCAGGAACTGCAGGGGGACCTCAGGCACTTTGCATGTCTCTAGATTAGAATTGCAAACCCACCACTACACCTTAGGGCTGGACCCTAAGAGCTGGCCAGTGATGTCACCTCCAGCCAGGTGGCTGCAGATCCAAACTACAAACTAATAAAACACTGAATATATTGGGGGCATGTATTCAAACTAGCCCTCATGGTGTGCCTGTGGAGCTCAGAGGACAACTTTGGGTGTCGACCCTCGCCTTCCACCTTGTGTGAGATGAGATCTCTTGTTGTTCGCCACTACATGCCAGGCTAGCTGACCCATGAGCTCCTGTCGCCCTCCTGTCTCCTCCTGCTCTCTTACCCTAAGAGGGCTGCAATTAGACATGCTCACTAGTGCATCTGGCTTTTACATGGGTTCTGGGGAGCTGAGCTTCGGCTGTCACACTCGCACAGCAAGCACTCTAACCCACTGATTCCTCACGCCAGCACAGGGAAAGAATTTTGTAAAGTACTCCTGTGTCCAATTGCAAAATCCACATGGGCCAGAACTGTGACTACCATAAAGTAGAATTCTGAAGGGTTTTGAACAGGAGTCTTTGCGAAGATTGTGAGCAGGCTGAGTGGGAATGAGGAAGCTGTAAATAAATTACAACAAATGTCACAATCATACTAAACAGTTCTGTAACAAATCCAGGATTTAGTCACTAATTCCTCTCCTCCATCCTTTAGCAAAATCTTAGCTTATTAAATGGCTTTAGTGATTATTTTAGCAAATAGGCTCCCGTTTTGGTTTTATTCATCTAATCCTATGCCATGTGCAGGTAGATAATGACTTTTTCACCAAGATCAAAGCAATGATAATATATTATAAAACTATTCAGGGCCTGCCATTGTATCAACTAGTGAGTGTGTTAGTTGCCTCATACACAGTTGGTCTCCAACTTAACAATGGTACATCATGGTTTTTTTAAAAAGGATTTTATTTATTTATTTGCAAGAGAGAAAGAGAGAGAGAGAGAGAGAGAGAGAGAAAGATAGAGAATGGGGACACCAGGGTCTCTAACCACTGCAAACAAACTCTAGATTATGCACCCCCTTGTGCATCTGGCTTACATAAGTACTGGAGAATTAAATTTGGGTGCCTGGGCTTCACTGGCAAGTACTTTAACTGCTAAGCCATCACTCCAGCCCATGTGTCATGACTTTAAAAAAAAACTTTACCATGGTATCATAATGAAATGTATTCAGGAGAAAGTGCATTTCAAATTTTAAATTTTCATCTTTTCCCAAGCTAGCAATATTCTCAGCATGTTCTTTTGCAGTGCCGGACAGCAGCAGCTAGCTAGTTTCCAGTCAGCGCCAGCATCATGAGCGTTAGCAACTGATACATGGTGCTAGACTCTGCTAGTGTTTTTTCAATGCTGTGTTTTGCATTTTTATATCTCTTCATGTCTATAAAATGCCCACATGGGGGCTGGATAGATGGCACAGCAATTAAGGAGCTTGTAGCAGACAGCTTCAGGTTTGCTGAGATGAACTTCCAGACCAGGCACAGTTATGGAGGAAGGGATATTATTTATTGAATCTTACAGATCCAGGGGAAGTTCCATAATGGCAGAAGAAGCTGGCCTGCCTTCACAAGGGCAAGCAGAGAGAGAAAAAGCCACCAGCCACACAGCACACAGAGTAAAGCTATAGCCAAAAGCCACAGCACACTTCAGGAACTCCTACTGGGCACACTTTGCATATCTTTACAATGGAATCTCAAACCCACCACCACACCTTAAGAACCACCCAATGACATTGCCTCCAGCAAGGTGGCTGCAGATGCAAACTATAAACTAATAAAACACTGAATATATTGGGGGCCATATACTCAAACTACCACAGAGCTTGCCTGCAAACCCAACAACCTAGGTTGGATATCTCAGTACTTGCACAAGCCAGATGCACAAGATAGAGCGTGCATTTGGAATTCATTTGCAATGCTAGAGGCCCTGGCATGCACAATCTCTCTCTCTCTCCTTGAAGTAAATATTTTTTAAAATTTATTTATTTATTTAACAGAGAAAGGGAGAGAGAGAGAGAATGGGTATGCCAGGGCCTCCAGCCAATGCAAATGAACTCCAGATGGGTGTGACCCCTTGTGCATCTAGCTAACGTGAGTGCTGGGGAATCAAACCTGGGTCCTTTGGCTTTGCAGGCAAATGCCTTTAACCACTAAGCCATCCCTCCAGCTCCAAATAAACAATTTTTAAAATGCTCACCTGTGTGCATACATGAGCTCTTTTTTAACTTTATTTTTTTATATTTTATTTATTTTAAAAAGTTTTGACAAAAATTTCTCTGTAAGAATGTTGTCCATAAATGAACCCCAAGCTTCAGGCAGCAGCATGCACACAGCCAGGATGTGGTCAGCATTTGGGGATGGAGGTGAATATCCCCAAGCCATGAATCCACTTGGTTTCCTCTTTCAATGCCTGACTGACCACCTCGTGCTGCTGGACGGGCCTCTTCTCCTTAAAGTCTCTGGATTTGATTTTAGTTTTCAAACACTGCCCTACAGTGTTGTGAAGTGTCTGTAACTTTGACAGGTGTTGCTCGAGGAAACTTTTCTTTGAGAACCTGTGCCGCTTTGAGCTCTCCCTCATCCTGGGAGGCAAGCATCCGATGTGCACTGATGAGCAAGCCCATGGCTGGGCTGCCATGACTGGGCACCATGTCGCCATGAATGTTCCTTTTTGGGGGGTTATTGATGGCCAGGATACAAGCTGGGTAGTCCAGCAACCATACGTGAGCTCTTTAACATTTCATTATAAAATAAGGTTTGAGTTACATAGGAACCCAGTGGAGCCTAATTGGAGCCCACTGTAAGTGCTCTGAGCACATTCAAGGTAGGCTAGGCCAAGATATGATGCTTGGGAGGCTGGTTGTATTAAATATTTTTTAAATGATATTTTCAACTTGTCATAGGTTTATTGGGCTGTGACTCCACCATAGATCGGAGGCATCTGTATGTAATCTTATGATTGTCGCCATAACTTTAGGGTCTATATCTCACCATTCCCATCTTACCCTTAAGCAGACAGATGTAGGGACACTTAACAGATTGCCAAGGCCACAAGCTTATACCAACAGCACTGGTGTTGGGACATGGGCATCACACACTGCCAAGCCATGGTCCTCCATCCAGTGGTCTTCAAACTGGAGTCCTGACCACTTAGTATGCACAACAATGATTTTTAATGGAGACAATGATTTGTTTTGAGTTAATTAATCTCTAGATCTTCACCTTGGTCGCTGAGACATTCTGTCCTGGTCCATGTCCTTGGGTTCACAAGAGCTGCTCCTGTCCCTGCACTCAGCTCAAATCTAAATGTGGGCACCTGGCCCAGGATGGACAAACCTTCAAGAACTCAGCAGATGGAGGGCCTCCTTGGGTAAGTCATGAAGGTAGCACAACCTTTAAGCTTCCTCTTTCTGGTTTTGCTCTTATTTGTCGTAGAAGTGGACAGTGATGTTCTGAGACATTCCTTATGTGGGAAGTTCTGATTCAGACCCATGCAGAGTGAGCTGAGTGGTGGGAGGAAGGACATTTTTGCTTAATGATCTTGCCTCTGTCATCCTGACTGTTGAGAAAAAGAGTCTCGTAAGAACAGATGAGACCATGGGGCGCTGAAAATAGATTTCTTAGACAATTAAATGGAAACCTGTTTCTCCCTGGCTGTTTTCAAGAGAGCCTTGTTTACAGCGAGAGCCACCTCTGAGCATGATCCAGGGGAGTGACATCAATTTACCCAAATGGAACAGGAAACTTCTTCGAGATACATTAGCAGAAACACATGGATAAAATTTTCATGTGGGATTTTCTTTTTCAGAATTGGTTGTTAAAACCTATAGTATAAAATCATATCATAAAAGATTCATTCACGTTACAATCAATGCTCATTTCATCTTATAAAAAATTAAAATTTGTTTTAACTCATTCACAAGAATTAAGTTATGTGCTAGTATCACATAATCAGTTTTCATGTAAATATTTATTTCATTGTGATCATTGTGTTTGACAAGCAGAAACATGCAATTTAATGATTTTTTAAAAAAAATAATATCTTAGGTCACAGGAAATAAACATTTTTTAAATGTCAGGGCTGGGAATATAGCTCAGTGGTGAGCAGGCTTTCTGAGCAGACATGAGGCTCCAGGTGTGTTCCTCACAAAGTTCAGTGTGTGTGTGTGTGTGTGTGTGTGTGTGTGATATAGAATAAAGAATAGATGCGTTACTTCAAATAGAACAAAGAAATATGTTGAAGATAAATATTTTAAAAAGAGCTTTCTCAAAAAGACGATGACATCAAATTAAAAGAGAGACTGATGGAGAGAGGGAGGGGATATGATGGAGAGTGGAGTTGTGAAGAGGAAAAGGGGGAGGGGAGGGAAATATCATGGTTTTTGGTCTATAAGTATAGAAGTTGCCAATAAAAAATTTAAAAAGGGCTGGAGAGATTGCTTAGTGGTTAAGGCATTTGCCTGTGAAGCCAAAGGGCCCAGGTTTGATTCTCCAGGACCTACGTTAGCCAGATGCACAGGGGGCACATGTATCTGGAGTTCATTTGCAGTGGCTAGAGGCTCTGATGTGCAGATTCTCTGTCTCTCTTCTCTCTCTCTCTCTCTCTGCTTGCAAATAAATAAATAAAAATTAAATTTAAAAATATGAGCTTTCTCATATTTTAAAAGTGAATGACAGTGTCCAGTGGTCATGGCATTGTATTTCAGTAGGTGTAACTGCCTCTATAAAGTCATGGTTGGGGCTGGGGAGATTGATAAGCACTTAAAGGCACTTGCTTGCAAAGCCTGCTGACACTGACTTGATCGTACAGTACCCATCAAATCCAGGTGCACAAAGTGGCACATGCATCTCGAGTCTGTTTGCAATGGCAAGAATTCCTGGCATGTGTGCTGTCTTTCTCTGCTTGCAAATAAATAAATAAATGAAAACAATTTTTTAAAAGGCCATTTTTGGGCTGGAGAGATGGCTTAGTGGTTAAGGCGCTTGCCTGCTAAGTCTAAGGATCCAGTTTCGACTCCCCAGAACCCACATGAGCCAGATACATACCGCGGCACATGTGCCTGGAGTTCGTTTGTAATGGCTAGAGGTTTTGGTGTGCCCATTCTCTCTCTCATAAGAAAAAGCCATTGTTAGCCACATCTATAATCCTAGTATTTAGGAGGTAGAGACAGGAGAATCAGGAATTCAAGGCCAGTCTCAGATACATATGAGTCTGAGACTAACCTGGGCTCTATAAGACCTTCTCTCAGGAATAAATGAGCAAATATATAAAACCTTCATTTACAACTTACCAGAAATTATGATATAATTTTATATGTCAAAAGCATCTGGAGGGTCCATTGCGGAAGAGGGGGTGGAAAGAATGTAAGAGTCAAAGGAAGGGTAGGATCCTTACAATACAACTGTCCAGACAGAAATTGGCCTCGATATCCGTGATCTTGCAGTGCCTAGCAATACCTTTGCAAGACCCTCATATTAGGAGAATAAGATGATGACATCAAATTAAAAGAGAGACTAATGGAGAGAGGGAGGAGCTATGATGGAGATTGGAGTTCTGAAGGGGAATGGGGGAGGGGAGGGAAATATCATGGTTTATTGTCTGTAAGTATAGAAGTTGTCAAAAAAAAAAAAAAAAAAAAAAAAAAAAAAAAAAAAAAAAAAAAACTTTAAAAAATGTGGCCCAAAAAAAGCAGGTAATAAATTTGAGTCCAGGTCTTTGCAACTCTGAAGTCTGAGGTCCACATTCATGAAGGCCTGGTATTTCCTGCCTGTTTTGATCCCCACAAATCTCTAGGCTCCAGATGGTTCCTGGTGCATGGCAGGTGCTCAGCACCACCTGAGTGAACTGGGTCGCACTCTCTAGGGTCAGTTCACTCACATTTGTAAGGAGCCCTGAGCCCTGGGACCACATTGTAAGGCCCTGTCATGGCAGTCTCTACAGGGACATCATTGTCCTTCTCCCTGACCCCATAATTGAGTTCTTTTGTGCACGCCTGGCCTTGCTGCACCAACACCTAGTACAGTGACCGATGCCTGAATCATGTTAGTTCTCCATAACTATAGATGAACACAGTTGGCCTGGAAAGGTGTGTTGATAGTTGAAAATATAAGCTGGTGCTGAGCGGAAAACCTTCTCCCTGTAGACCAGCCAACTGAAAGCTGGAAAAAAGCTGCACTGCATGCAGCCATATGGGAGACAGAAGTCATCAGCAGTGGAAACAGTGGACACTGAATATTCAAGTTTGGCCATACAGGCCCAATGACTGAACGGGTACAACAGTGGCATGTCTGCTCTTGGGTTAACCAACTGCCCCATAATTGGACTGAAGGCCCTCTCTATGGGAGGGAATACATACCTGGTACTGAAAAACCTAAGCAAAAGTCTATGGCAGGGGAGGTCATGAGCCTTAGGGGTATAAAGCCTGTGCTTGTCTGACTAAGTCTATATATTATTCCCACCAACCTGCCCTGAAAGCACTACACTTAATGTTCATATTCATATATCAATGCTACTCTCACTTCTGGTTAGAGAAGCTTCTCTTTTCAGATGGCGATGGCCACTGGGATGACCCAAAAGGCAACATAGTGCTGAGAAGAAGGGATGGAGGAGTGCCCAGCCCTGAAACACGTCTGTCACACCCTCCAAGGCTCAGGGACCATTGCAGAAGAGGGGGCGGATAGAATGGAAGAGCCAAAGGAAGGGTATGACTCCTTACAATGCAACTGCCCAGACAGAAATTGGCCTCGATATCCATGACCTTGCAGTGCCTAGCAATACCTTCACAAGACCCTCATAATAGAAGAAAAAGATGATGACATCAAATTAAAAGAAAGACTAATGGAGAGAGGGAGGGGATGTGATGGAGATTGGAGTTCTAAAGTGGAATGGGGGGAGGGAAGGGAAATATTTTTTTTTTGTATGTAAGTATAGAAGTTGTCAATAAAAAACTAATAATTAAAAAAAAGAAAATATTGACATTGTTTTAGCTGTTCCTTGTTTTTTTTTTGTTTTTGTTTTTGTTTTTTGATTTTTCGAGGTAGGGTCTCACTCTAGCCCAGGCTGACCTGGAATTCACTCTATATTCTCAGGGTGGCCTCGAACCCACGGCGATCCTCCTACCTCTGCCTCCCGAGTACTGGGATTTAAGGCGTGCACCACCACGCCTGGCTGTTTTACCTGTTCCTTTTGCTGTTCTTTCAATAATCTCCCGTTCAGCACCTACGTATGCTAATCATTGTAGTCTCTACCTAGGTGGCAAGAGGGCGGGAATAGAATCCCTATGCGAGTGTCCTTCCTGTCACTCTGGTTGGTCCACCAGCACAAAGACAAAATCACCTTGTTGATTCCTTTTCTGAAGCCACTCCTCCGCTCCCTGAACCCAGTGAGGTAGAGTCCCTCACCCTACAATACCTCCTGTCCTGAGTACTCTGAGGCATTGATCCGGTCACCATGATTCTTCTCTAGTTCGTGGGAGGTGACAGTACGGGGCATGAGAGGTATGGCCTCCATCAGTCTGCTGTGTACCTCCTCAGATCATGCCGGTCCAGAGGATAAGTGGAAGGTTACGATCAATCTCTGCTTAATCCTTCTGGGGTCACAGGAGCTGAAGGTCGTCTTTGTTTCTTTTTTTAAATTTTTAAATTTTTAAATTTTAATATATTTATTTCTTTGAGAGAGAGAGAGAGAAAGAAAGGGGCAGAGAGAGAGGGAGGAAGGGAGGAATGGAGAGAGAGAGAGAATGGGCATTCTAGGGCCTCCAATCACTTCAAATGAACTCCAGATGCATACGCCCCCTTGTGCATCTGGCTTAGGTGGGTTCTGGGGAATCGAACCCAGGTCCTTTGGCTTTTCAGGCAAACACCTTAATTGCTAAGCCATCTCTCCAGCCCTTGTTTCTTTTTTAACTGGAGGGAAAGAGAGGCAAATCTCAGTGTCACCTGCCTCATTTGCTGGGCAGTCATTGCTGCTACTCTGGGCTGCTCTGCCTCCTCAGGTGCTTGTTGAGAAAGGATTCAGCAATTTCTTCGGCAGCCTTCAGTCCATGGCAGAGTGGTTCTGCTGTGTGGCAAAACCCAGACTCTACACTTCTTTTCAGGGGCAGATAGATAGAGAATGGGCACACCAGGGCCTCCAGCCACTGCAAATCAACTTCAGTGCCACTGCAAATGAACGTCAGATGCATGTGCCACTTTGTGCATCTGGGGAATCGAACAAGGGTCTTTAGGCTTCACTGGCAAGTGCTTAACCACTAAGCCATCTCTCCAGTCCCCTGATCAGTAATTCTTAAAGGGGATGTTAGGTAACAGTTACGCTTTCCCATTAGTGGGTATGAAGTACGTCCCTGAAAGACACACATTTACACGGATTAATGTAATCCGACTTTATACACATAGCATTTTCATTTTATTCAAAACTCCTTGCGCCATATTTCTGAAAACAAGAGTGCTCTATTTCTCATTCTTTCCTTTTGTCCTTATCAGTTCCTGACTTGGGACTTAGAGTTGTTCAGATCAGTGTTTCCTCTGCAAATGTGGAGGGTGTTTCCATCATCCGGGTTTCCATGGATGGTTTGGAAGCAGGTGCTGTGGAAACTCCACTGTGGTGGGGCAGCAGGAAGAGGCAGCACTGATGCTGTATTTATGGGCACTCAGGTGTCAGGGAGTGGCCTAAGCAGTCTGTTCTTATTGAATGGAATTCTAACAACCATAGGGCTGGAGGGATGGCTTAGTGGCTGAGGTGCTAGCTTGCAAAGCCAAAGGACCCAGGTTTGATCCCCCAGGAGCCATGTAAGCCAGATGCACAGGGTGGGGCATACTTTTGGAATTCATTTGCAATGGCTGGAGGCCCTGGAGCATCCATTCTCTTTGCTTTCTCTCTCTCTCTCTCTCTCTGTTTCTCAAATAAAATAAATAAATAAACTTCGTTAGCTAAACTTAAAAAAGAAGAAACAACCAGAGCATTCCTAGAGGTTGAGAAGGTTGTATAACTCTTATACTGTCTAGTACCTACAGCAGCTGTGCCTCTGGCTTCACTGGTTGGCTATTTCTTTTTTTATTTTAATTTTGTTTATTTTTATTTATTTATTTATTTATTTGAAAGCAACAGAGAGAGGGAGAGAGAGACAGAATGAGTACACCAGAGCCTTCAGCCACTGCAAATAAACTCCAGATGCATGCTTCACCTTGTGCATCTGGCTTACGTGGGTACTGGAGAATCAAGCCTTGAACAGGTGTCCTTGGGCTTCACAGGCAATTGCGTAACCACTAAGCCATCTCTCCAGCCCCTATGGTTGGCTATTTCTTGTCTCCAAATGGTGCCTCCTCCCCTGGGGTGGAAGCCAGTGCCTAAGCACCGATTTCTACCTTCACCAGCCTTCTTGCTGCAGTGCATCCTGGCATGCCTGCCCCTCATAGCTCTGGGGTCTCCATTCCTGCCCATCTACTGCTCCATATGCCATGGTTATCTGTCACTTTGTGCCTGGCATGCTGGGTGCTTCCTGCCCCAACTCCTCACCTGTCCTCTGCTTCCTTCTAATCATTTACCCACACTGTAGACAGAACAATCCTACAAACCTACAAATCAAGTCCTATCTGTTCCATTTTTAAAAAAATATTTTTATTTTTATTTATTTATTTATTTCAAAGAGTGCTTCACCAAATGGTGCCTCCAAATGGTGCCTCCCCCCTGGGGTGGAAGCCAGTGCCTAATGCGATTTCTACCTTCACCAGCCTTCTTGCTGCAGTGCATCCTGGCATGCCTGCCCCTCATAGCTCTGGGGTCTCCATTCCTGCCCATCTACTGCTCCATATGCCATGGTTATCTGTCACTTTGTGCCTGGCATGCTGGGTGCTTCCTGCCCCAACTCCTCACCTGTCCTCTGCTTCCTTCTAATCATTTACCCACACTGTAGACAGAACAATCCTACAAACCTACAAATCAAGTCAGACTATTATCTGTTCCATTTTTAAAAAATATTTTTTATTTTTATTTATTTATTTGAGGGAGGGAAAGAGGCAGAGTGAGGCGGGGGGCGTGCCAGGGCTTCCAGCAACTGCAAACAAACTCCATATGCATGTGCCCTCTTGTGCATCTGGCTTACCTGGGGAATTGAACCGAGGTCCTTTGGCTTTGCAGACAAGCACCTTAACCACTAAGCCATCTCTCCAGCCCCTGTTCCATTTTTTAAAAAAATAAATTTTAATTTATTCTATTTATGAGAGAGAGAGAGAGAGAGAGGGAGAAACAGAGAGAGAGAATTGGCATACCAGGGCCTCTAGCCACAGCAATCAAACTCCAGACGTGTGAGCCATCTTGTGTGCATGTGCAATCTTGTACACATAAGTCAACTTGTGTGTCTGGCTTACATGGGTTCTGGGGAGCTGAATCTGGGTCCTTAGGCTTTGCAGGCAAGCACCTTAACTGCTAAATCATCTCTCCATTTTTTTTGTTTGCTTAGTTTTGTTTTGTTTTTCGAGGTAGAGTTTCATCCTAGCCCAGGCTGACCTGAAAGTCTCTATGTAATCTCAGGGTGGTCTTGAACTCATGGCGATCCTCCCATCTCTGCCTCCCGAGTGCTGGGATTAAAGACATGAGCCACCATGCCTGGCTCCCTCCATTTTTTTCTCCTCCATTGTTTTTTTTTTTTTGGTTTTTCAAGGTAGGGTCTCACTCTGGTCCAGGCTGACCTGGAATTCACTATGTAGTCTCAGGGTGGCCTCAAACTCTCAGTGATCCTCCTACCTCTGCCTCCCAAGTGCTGGGATTAAAGGCGTGCACCACCACACCCGGCTCCTCCATTGTCTTTTAAAACAATGTGGCTGTGTTGGTCTGGGCCATAGATTTTGGAGTCCTAGTGTGCCGGTTAATCTCCATCGTCAAGCTGATTGATCAGGAATCAAGTAAGAGACTCATCTCTTAGGTCCGTGAGGCATTTGTAAGGAAGAGTTCACTGAAGGGGAAAGCCCTTCCCCCAGAGTGTCTTTCCAGTGGCCGCCTGTATGGTGAGAGGTTCCAGAAGTAAGCAGTGCCTTTGGTTGGCTACCCTTGCCACTGGCTAGTGAGGATATTCAGCCGGCTGTTGCCATCCTTCACTGACATTGGAACTCAGCTACTTTGGCCTTGTAATGTGGACTGAAGCCCAGAAGCTCTCCAGAAATCCTCCAGGCCTTCAGCACCAGCTTAGAACTGCTTGAGGCATCCAGTCTCATGGACTGAGTAGCTACTGGGTTCTTGGCCTCTCTAGTGTATAATCAGCCGTTGCTGGATGGCCCAGCCTATACTGTGTAATCCAGTTTAATCAATCCTCTTTGTAATCTATACTCATCTATCTGTTCTATTTCACAGCCCCATGGATAGGAAGCTCCAGCCCTGTATAGGAAGGTGTAAGGTTTAAGGTGAGGCCTCGAATAAGAGAAGGCTGTGCAGCAGATCCTGGTGGAAGCCACCTTTCATTTGTATTTTCTAATCAAAAAAGTTTCCCCAGGGCAGGAGAGATGGCTTAGTGGTTAAGACGCCTGCCTGCTGAGCCTAAGTACGCCCGTTCGATTCTCCAGGTCCCACGTTTAGCCAGATGCACAAGTGATGCAAGGACACAATGCCGCACTTGCCCACAAGGGGGCGCACGCATCTGGAGTTTGCTCACAGCGGCTGAGAGGCCCTGGCACGCCCATTCTCTATTTCTCTCTCTCTCTCTCTCTGTCTCTCTCAAATTAAAAAATAAACAAATAAAAGTTTCACCAGTGCTCAAAATTTTAATGGAAAGCACGAATTGCCTCCTGGAGCCTCTGACAAGTCCCTCCTTTGTTGATTCTTTGTTTGAAAAGTAGCTTTTGCTTTGTTCCTGGGCCCCAGTAGACTGTGAACACTTTACCATGACATAACAAGCTATCCATCAAGAAGCGGTGACATGTGACCCACCCAACCATAATACATACAAATAACAGTACAAATAATGACCCGGTGGCAGTGGCATCTAGGACATTGTGTTTGAGCATGTCTGGAAGGCACCATCAAGCTCCAGGAGTGAGTGACCCAAATTCCTACTCCCATAGTTAGGGCTGTTAAATAGCTGCTCCAGCCCAAGTGGACTATTGCAGCATATCTGTCCACCTGGGGTGGCCTTGAAGTCCAGTGATGAAAGAGATCTTCACATTGTCCGCAGACCTTGTGCTTAACAACATGTGCTTTCTACCATAAGACCGGTTCACCTCCCTGTCACCAAGCCCCCTGCAGTGTACAGCAATAGTCAAGCCTGTGTGCGGTCTCACGGCTTAGGAGGCTCAGGGAGGTTAGCCGGCCTCTTCGCAGCATTGACCTGTGCCCACTGCCTCCCCCAAATTCATACACTGAAGTCTGTATCAGTGACCTTCTCACCGCTGGGACAAAACATCCAATCAAAAGCAGCTTATGGAAGGAAAGATTTTATTTCCCGCTTACGGTTTCAAGGAGAAGTTTCATGATAGCAGGGAAAGCATTGCAGGAGCAGACAGTGGGGAGCGCATAGCCGCACATCAACAGGAAGGAAGGAGAGAAAGTGAACTCTGAAATGCACTGGGGCTGGACTAGTAGATCTTAGGACCACTGTCAGGGACACACCTCCTGCAGCAGGCTCCACCACCCAAAGGCTCCTCCACTTGAGGATTAAGTATGAGGCTTAATCACAAACACATGAGGCTATGGGAGACCTTTGACATTCATTTTATTTTTATTTGTTTTGGTTTTTCAAGGTAGGGTCTCACTCTAGCTCAGGCTGACCTGGAATTCACTATGTAGTCTCAGGCTGGCCTCGAACTCATGGCGATCCTCCTACCTCTGCCTCCCAAGTACTGGGATTAAAGACGTGCATCAGCATGCCCTGCTTTTGACCTTTGACATTCAGATCACCACAACACCCTCTCTCCAACTATCTTGGCATGTGACTGCTTTAAAGACAGGATCTAAACTCTTGTGCTTATAAGAAGAGGAACAGTTGGCACATGCAGAGGGAAGACCATGGAAGACAAGGAGAGAAGATGGCCTTCTGTGAGCCATAGAAGTCTCCAAACTGGAAGGAAAGAGAATGTCTAATCTTTATACCTCCTAGCCTGTGGCACCCTGTTGCAGCAGCCCTAGAAAACAAATAATACAGAAATTTCCTTCATGGAAGATACAGCAACTTGCTGTCAGTAATATCTTGGGGCCTGGGCCTCTCTTCTGTGTCCACAGCGTTCCAGCTTGCACCTGACCAGTGCTGATGGCAGCTTATCTCAGGGTGAGGGCTGAAGGTGGTTTCCATCTCCCACCACCCACTTTGTGGTATCTCTCCCTCTCCAGGGTCCACATTGCAACCTGGTTGAGGCAATTCCGTATCACTGGGATACATGAGATGAACCAGGGGACTGAGGGAAATTTGTTGTTCCCTTGTTGGCAAGACTAGAAACATCTCCATCTTTTACTGGTTACTGTCCCCGGAAGGAGCAAGCAGGAATTATCATAGACATGGGCTGGCTGCATAGGCTCACAGAGTTTCCAGTCCTCACTAAGTGAGTCCAGCCCTGGGCTGCACAGGCCCTCCTCTCTGCACTGCCCCCCACCCCTCATCCTCCCAGGCTTAGGCCAAGTGGTTCCTGCTGTGGCTAGTTCTAGGTAGCTTCTTCATCCTCTTCCTCCTCAGCTCTTTCTTCAGCTGTAAAATCAATTAATTCCTTGTGCTATTTTTTCCCCCTCGAGTTGAAAGTTCTAAATGCTTCCCGTTGTTCTGGCTAACCTTGACTGATGTGGTGCTATGATAGTAATCTGGATCCTGTCTCCCTTGCCCAGTGTCTTCCCATACTGCTCTGGGTCACTGTATGTCATGCGCCTTCTATATTGCGTTCCCTTTTCTTTCCCTGCAGGTGTCAGCATCCCTCCTGATGAAGGACCTTCAAACATGCTGTTCGTTCTAGGAGTGCAAACCATCTTTTCCCTCCCTGCAAGCTAACTCCACTCAATCCTAAAGTTTTCCCGAAAATGCTACCTCTCTCAAGGAAGACAGCCCCGACCTCTTTCCAGACACTCATATCTGCTCACAGAACTATAATCTTTGTCCCACAGCTCTTACTATCTTCAGTAACTGTTAGGCGACGTGTGACTCTGTAACTGATTGGTTTCCTTTTATTGGATTCAACAGTGAATGAGATCCCAAGATCTCAATTTTTTTTTGTCACCATTTTATCCTCAGCATCTAAAACAGTGCTTGGTACACACAAAAAGCACAATAAAGCCGGGTGCGGTGGCACACTTGGGAGGCAAAGGTAGGAGGATCGCTGTGAGTTCAAGGCCAGCCTGAGACTACATAGTGAATTCCAGGCCAGCCTGGGCTAGAGTGAGACCCTACCTTGAAAAACCAAAAGCCAAAAGCCAAAATAAATTGTGTTGAATAAATAAGGGAATGAATGATCCACTGAGCTTCCCTCGTTCTTCCTAGAGCAGTAGGCTGAAGTGTGGCTGCACACTGCAATCACATTGGGAGTTTGAAAAGTGCTGCTGGCTGTGTCTCACCCGCAGAGCTCTGTAACTTAACTGGCCTGCAGTGTGCAGCGAGTGTTGGGATAGCTGAAAGCTCTTGAGATAATTCTAATGATCAGTAAGACTATTGTAGACAGTCTCAGAAGAACCTAGTTTTGTGTGTGTGTGTGTGTGTGTGCGCGCACGCACGTGCACATTTGTACATTAAAGCTGGGAGAGGGTCCGGAGTATCTTCAATAGGTCTTTCTGTGTCATGTGGGTGATAGGCATGTGCATGTCATGTGCATGTTTGGTGTATGCACATGCGGTGCGAATGTATGAGCCCCAGAGGATAATGTCAAGTGTCCTTTTCTATTGCTCTTCTGTCGTTTCCTTGAAAGGGAGTCTCTCGCTAAACGTGGTGCTGCTGTTTGCAGACAGATAGCCAGTGAGCCCCAGCAATTCTCCTGACTCTGCCCCCTCATAGTACTGGAGTTACAGGCATGTGTGGCCATCCGTGCCCAGCTGTTCATGTGAGTGTTGGGCATCAAACTCAGGCCTCAGACTCTCATGCTCGTGTGACAAGCTCTCTTAGCCACTGTGCAGTCTCCCAGCTCCAGGTTTGTTTTGTCTTAAACCAGTGTTTAAGTAGATTAGCCTCCTTTATTCAGATTCAGGTTCTTTGAGCGCTGTAGATGCTGACCTCTTGCTTGTTTAGATTAAATCACGTTTGAGGTCCCTTACAAGTTTGAGGGGTATATTTTTTAATTATAAAGCTTTTATGTTGCTGTCAAGCAAAAGCATCAGAGTATTAAGGCTTTATTTTTTAGGTGAAAGAAGCGTTTTCAGTCCTGGAATCAAAGCTCTCAGTTGGATCTCACAGCTCTCAACATCCTACAACCCTTTCAGAAAACCTCAGTGTATTAAAAACTCCAATCACTCAGCTACTAGGCTATCTCCCCATTAAGATGTGACTTTAATGGGGTTCACAGCGCCCCCCTCCAACTGTACCTACCAGTGTTTTCAGGGAGTGCATTGCCTGACACCATTCATGACTCACCAGCTGCTGTTAGAGGGAAATCCATCTGCTCTGTAATCCGTTTAGCAGAGATCAGACATCTGTTGGCAAGAATCGCTTTTATGCAGAAGTAAATCTCTCTGGCACCAAGCTGGTTAATGCGAGATTGCCCTGTGGATTCCATTCTTTGGAGGTCACATTGCCTTTGTTTCTCTCCAAACACTAAGACATGTGCTATGGTTGACTGAAGGCCCCGAAACACCCTCCAACTTGCTCTCTCTGTCTCTTATGTCCCCAGCAAGGATAGGAGAAGACCCAAATATAGTGCTTGATGACTTTCTTTATTAGTTATGTACATATTCAGTGTGTAAACAACACATGTTGGTACCATCCTTACCCTCATACCCTCTCCAAAGGGACCCTCCTCCTTGGGGATGCGGGTTATCCCCATTGGGATTGTGGGTTGTGCCTTGAGGGGGTCAGCTGTCAGTTATGGGGAAGAGGCAATGTCTCTGTGTAATGTCCCAACTTGTGGCTCTAACAATCTTTCCGCCCCCTCTTCCACAAATTTCCCTGAGCCATGTTGGGTTTGTTTTAGGTCTACTTCAGTGATGGGCTCTTGGAGACTGTGTCTCTGGATCTCTGGTTTGGTAGGAGTTGAGTGTTCTCTGTGTCTATCTCCTTCACCTCTGTGCTGATACTCGGTTCACCAAGAAAGCAGCACTCTTACTCATTTCCCCAATTCCTCTATGGTTTCAGCTGGGGCCCTGGTGAGGTGCGATGGGCTGATTCTCTCCTCAGGTTCTGCATCCATGTGAAAAAGAGAAGCAAATTATCCAATGGAGAGTGAATTCAGCACTGGATAAATGGGATAACCGTTATTAGTTTAGAGATAATTTAATAGGCGTAGGCCCTCTTGTAGCCCAAGATTGGTGGGAGCTTGATATTGAAGAGCAAACTCATTATTTGGATATGGCTCTGACTTTTTTCCCAGTTCCATCTATGGGTTCCATTCCATTGAGCAGATCTGTTAACCAATCCAAGATCAGCTGGTTACCCACCATACCCATCTTTTTCTTTATTCTTTTCCCTTGGTGCTGGCCTATAACTCCCAGTACCAGGATGTAGTTAACATCCACAATGAGCTGTTGATCAGAGAGACCTACAAGGTTTCCCATAAGAAGACAGACTTCTGTCAGAGCACTTAATGACCCACCAAAGGTTAATGGTAAGACCCTACTGCTGAAGACACCATATGTTGTTGGCACGGAACATGGAGAAACCTGGCTGGGATCTGGAAGAGAGTCAGTCCCCAGACAGTGCCAGAAGGTGCTACATGAGTGACTGGGGGAAAGTGACCAACATCTGTTCAAGCAATTTGAGGTCTAAGCTACTCAGCAGCAAACAACCTGATGTGATGCTCACACAAGTGAAATAGTAGCTTGATGACTTTTTTAAGCCCTGGATCTCCAAGCAAAGTGTTCTCACTCACGGCGTTATCTGATACCAACACTCTGCTTGATAGCGTTTGTGTTAGTAAGCCAGAGTCACCCCTGTCATGGTCTATAAATGCCGGTAGTATATCTTTTGTTGAGATGTTATTACTGTCTCCTTCTTCAAAAGCATCATTGGCTTGCTGCAATGTGTGTGGTGTGTGTGTGTGTGTGTGTGTGTGTGTGTGTGTGACACACAGTACACACACACATGTGCATGTGAAGGGTGACAGGTACCACTGTCCAGTTCAGGAACAGACCCACAGATTCTGGATCACCATGGAGCCAAGTGTTTCCAGCATCTCTTCAGACTCAAGGACACAGCCCACAGGCCCTTCAGGGGTCAGGCCCACACCTGCAGCTCCCAGGCACTGATGGCTTCCCAGAATGAAGGGTGAGGGACAGCTGAGGAAGTGCGGTTGCTGGCTCTTCTACATCTGTCCAATCTCTATCTTTCACTTGGTTTAGAGAACTCCCTTCTGTTGACCTCTGTGTGGCCAATACCCTTCCTTTGCAAAGTCATTAGGCTTTCTTTAAAGGTAGTAAAATGTTATTTTTCTTGCCCAAGTCATCCACCTGTACAAACCCTCTTAATGGAGTGTGGTTTTAAATGGGATCTTTTAAAACGAGCTAACTCATAGCAGATAGCAGTCTTTCCTGCTTCCTCTATTGATTGAAGGGCTGCAGCTTACAGCTTTTATAGCCCAGCTTCTGTACCTCTCTCCACGCTTCTGAAATCTTCATGTTTGCCCCGCTGACGCTTCCTCTGTCTTTTCCATCAGGAGTATTGAGGGGAGTTTGACGCGACCCCTTTGACGTTCTGCCTACTTATCTCATTTTCTGGAGTTGTATAGATGATCTATATGGTGGCACACATCCAGTCCGATTCATGGGCGCTGAGGATGAACCTATGAGAGGAGTTGGAAATAAGCCTGGAGGAGATCTGGACAAGAACCAGGGGTAAGCTACAGCAGAGGATGGAAGTCAGAACATTGAAGCAGTCAAGTTCAAAGTCACAGGCTGCTCCCCCACCCCCCGTTAGGATCAGAGGTAGATCAGAAACAGCCTGGAAGAACAGGTTATGATTACTTTAGCAACAAGGGCCACATCTTCTAGCTTCATGAATTTTGGGGATTGCCACTGGGGAAGACTCCAAGCCCTGAAGGACCCATTGATCCCCAAAGTCCAAACGAGAGTTATAAACTCTTGCCACATGGTTAGAGGCCCCTCTGTAGCTCTGCTGGGAAGGCGGCTCCCCATTTCTCCTTATTTAGGTTAATATTTTTCTCTCTCCTCATTCTTAGAGGCTCTCCCACTGCTCTTTATGTAGTCTTGAAGAAGCACCTTTTGAGTGCATACTGGGTACCAATATGCTGTTTTGTTCACTGTAGAAACAATGATGGAAAAAACATCCATTTGGCTCATTTGTGCCCATGCGATAGTGAGGTGATTGATGGAGAGATAACGAAGGCCGCAGACAAAGCTCCTGGGTTTTCTCTGTGCATAGAACACAGCCAGTCTCATGGGAGCAGCTCTCCAGAACTGGAACGTTCTGCATCTTGGGTCAGAGCTGGCCATAGATGACCTTCAGTGAATGGGATCAGATAGGCCTGTGCTAGATGGTCTCTTTGCCACTCTCATGAGGGGTTTGCCTCCTTTGGAACTTTCCAGAGTGTGCTGAAGGATGAAATTGATGTCTAGTGGAGACAGTTCACAGGGAAGCACCACAGCCACTTTGAAAGGAAGTCCCTTGTCTCAGAGTCCATTTCTCAGGTCCCAGAATATTTGTCATGTGGCTGGCAGGCCTGGGCCTGAAGTATACCTGGCAATAAATGGGCACATCATACAATGTCAAGTAGCAAAAATGCTAATAAAACATATAGCAAAGGGCCGAGGAGATATCTCAGTGGGTAAAGTACATACCCCACAACCATGAGAACATGTTTGATTCCAACTATCCACATAAATGCCAGGCATGGTGATACACGCTTCTAACCCACATGCTGGTGACATGGGGATAGGTGGACAGCCGATCTGATTTACTTGGTGAACTCGAGGCCAAAGAGAGATACTGTCTCAAAAAGAGGCGGATGGGCTGGAGAGATAGCTTAGAGGTTGAGGTACTTGTCTATGAAGCCTAAGGGCTCAGGTTCGACTCCACAGAACCCATGTAAGCCAGCTGCGTATGGTGGTGCATGCATGTGAAGTTTGTATGCAGTGGCTAGAGGCCTTGGCATGCCCATTATCTCATAAGTAAATGAATGAATGAATGAATGAATGAATAAATAAATAAATAAATAAATAAAATATTTTTTTAAAATAGGTGGATGTTGTGTATCTGAGAATTATATGCAAGATTGTCCTCTGGCTTCCATGCACACTAGTACATGCACCTGTGTGCACATGTACCTCCACATATAACACGAACTCACATACACACTCATGCACACCACACAGGCAACTCCACACCCTAAAACTACCCACCACAAGGGATGTAGCAGACAGAATGTGGTGGGGCGCATCTGTACTCTTGGCACTCAGGAGGCTCGTGTAGTAAGATCAAGGGTTCAAGGGCAGCCTGAGATAAAGAATGAGTTCAAGCTTGGCTTGGGGAACTTAATGAGACTCTCTCTCAAACTACAAAGTAAAAAGAAGTGGTAGTAAGGGAGGGAATACATACCTGGTACTGAAAAACCTAAGCAAAAGTCTATGGCAGGGGAGGTCGTGAGCCTTAGGGGTATAAAGCCTGTGCTTGTCTGGCTAAATGTATATATTATTCCCACCAAGCTGCCCTGAAAGCACTACATTTAATGTTCATGTTCACATATTAACGCTACTCTCACTTCTGGATAGAGAAGCTTCTCTTTTCAGATGGCGATGACCACTGGGATGATCCAAAAGGCAACATAGTGCTGAGAAGAAGGGATGGAGGAGTGCCCAGCACTGAAACACCTCTGTCACACCCTCCAAGGCTCAGGGACCATTGTGGAAGAGGGGGCAGATAGAATGGAAGAGCCAAAGGAAGGGTATGACTTCTTACAATGCAACTGCCCAGACAGAAATTGTCCTCGATATCCATGACCTTGCACTGCCTAGCAATACCTCTGAAAGACTCTCAAAATAGAAGAAAAAGATGATGACATCAAATTAAAAGAGAGACTAATGGAGAGAGGGAGGGGATATGATGGAGACTGGAGTTCTAAAGTGGAATGGGGGGAGAGGAGGGAAATATCATATGTTTTTTTGTATGTAAGTATAGAAGGTGTCAATAAAAAAATAATAAATTAAAAAAAAAGAAGTGGTAGAATGTTTGCCTAGCACATGTGAGGCCTTGGGTCTATCTCTGGAACAGGAAAATGGATTATAACCGAAGTCATCGGGAAGGCTGAGCGGCTATTGTGGGGTTGGTGGCTATTCTGGGTGATCAGTGACATTTAGTCAGAAACCTAACACTAGTGAGAATGAAACAAACAAGGGATGGGGAGAGTTCCAGGCAGAGGGAATGGCAGCCACAAGGCCCCCAAAGCAGGAACTAGTTACTGGGTTCCAAGACAGTTCCAGTGGGAGGTCAGTGAGTGACAAGAGGTGGGTGGGCAGTGAGGTCATGGGGTTGGGTAGGGGTCAGTTTGCAGAAGCCTCAGGGCTGTGCTGAGGGATACGTCTTCCTCCCTTCCTCAACAGCTGACAGGCCCTGGAGTGGGAAGGATAGGAGGGAGGTTTGTTTTTTTAGAGATAGTGAGAATGAGAGAGAGAGAAAGAGATGGAGAGAGAGAATTAGTGTGCCAGGGCATCAGCCACTGCAATCGAACTCCAGATGCTTAAATCACCTAGTGGGCATGTGCGACCTTGCACTTGTGTCACCTTTGTGCATCTGGCTTACAAGGGATCTGGAGAGAGATCAAACATGGGTCCTTAGGCTTTGCAGGCAAGCACCTTAACCATGATGCCACCTCTCCAGCCCTGGAGGGATTTTCTTTAAAGACAAAGTATTGCTATGTAGCCCAAGCTACCCTGGATCCCCAAGTGTTCGTCACGACATATCTCTTAATGTCCAGCAGAAGAACAGTCTATGGGAAGTAACCTGGAGGAAGCTGTCTCGATTGTAAGATTGATTGCATGAAAACCACACTCTCTGTCACTGTCACCCACTAGTTCTAGCCGTTCCCTCAAGAGTTACAATGAAGAAATCAAACCTTTCCTGCCAAGGTCATAACTCTGGCTACAAGATGCTAACCTTTTCCTCAAAGATTCTCTGGACCAGAAACCAGAAGAGTCAGCTCCGTTCCTGTGGCTGTGGCCCGTCTGACTTCACCACCCTCCAAGCTTCCTCCCTGGCCTACTTCTTGTGGAGTGGCTAGAGCTAGGCATAGTTCTCAGACGTGACTTTATAAGTGCCAAATACAGGTAATTTCCCTTTTTCTGGACTCCAGGTCTCTGAGAACAGTCCTGCACACACTACATCAGATTTCATATAGGCATTATGGCTGTAGTCTCATTTTAATTCAATGATCAATTGAAACCCTACAGGCTCTTTCGCAATCTCTCTGCATAGGATGGGCATAAAGACATTGCTTTCTTGTCCTGTCCTTTCCAAAGTTTATAAATAACCTGGAACACTTAACTCTCAATCTCTACTGCAGCTAACCTATGCATTCTAGAGCAATCTGGACCCTATGTAGAGAGACATCTGCAGCGCAAGATCCACACGCCACACAGCAGTGTTCCTCAGCCCAGGAGCTGGCCTCACTGACTGACCCTCTAGAGACAAGGCCACGGCCTCTGGTCCCCTCCTTTGGGACTGCATACCAAGTCACAGAGTCACTGCCTGGTTTCTTTCCAAGAGCCTGTTCTGGAAGAGGCAGTCAGGATTTGCTGTTGCCCTTAGCAACCTGGCTGGATCCTCCATGAGTGTCTCTCTTTCTCTAATGCCACACACTTCCAACGTTGTGGTCTCCGATGTGGACCAGGTGTGTGTCTCAACCTTTCCTGTCTCCTTTCAGGAATGCTTCTTGCTCTCTGGCTTTCTCTCTGCCACTTGCAAGATTCCATCCCAAATGGTAAATGCATAGTACCGGTGGGAACTCCTGCCATGGCAGCTCTCGTGGTGGAACTTGGTATCCATCTCATCGCTCTCTCAACGTGGACATCCCCAGGAACAGGGAGTCCCCAGCCAGAGAGTCTCACCCGCT
The DNA here is from genome assembly GCA_036365145.1 of Orientallactaga sibirica. NCBI lineage: Eukaryota > Metazoa > Chordata > Mammalia > Rodentia > Dipodidae > Orientallactaga > Orientallactaga sibirica. The sequence continues at coordinate 3,276,359 of JAEOAD010000035.1, forward strand.
CAGCTGGAACCGTCAGGCAAGTCAACCACTTGTTATTCTGGGCCATCTCGTTTGCTTCCAGTGAACGAGCCTGACTTTGCCTTATTAGTAGCGCTGCTGTAAAGGCAGTTTGCTGGAAATTCAGTATTTCTTACAACTGCTAGCGTATTATGGCTTTAGGCATGTTGATGTCTTTCAGATCCCGCCTTTTTTTCATGTAAAAGTTAACCATGTGAGCTTCGGAGTCAGACGTCCCAGGTTCAAATCCAGGCTTGGGAAACCTACCAATTACATGGCCTTAGCCAATTTACTTAACCCTGTGAATTTTGTTTCCTCTTCTGTAACACAGCGTAACGGTAGTGCCCAATAAATACAGACTGAATGGAGAAATGTTTGTACAAACATCCAGCATGATGTGTTAAAGGCTCAAACATCAGGCTTTTTTGTGTGTGTGTGTGTGTGTGTGCAGTGTGCGTGCATATGTATATGTGTGTGAGTTCATGCTATGTGCATGTGTGTATTTATGTTATGTGTGCTTATGCTGTATGTGTGTGTTTATATTGTGTGTGCATGTGCATCTGTGCATGTGTGTGCATATGTGCATGTGTGTGTGAGCTTATGCTGTGTGCATCGGTATGTGTTCATGCTGTGTGCATGTGTGTGTTTATTCTGTGTGTGGGGGGGTACATGTGTGCATATGTCATGTGTGTGTGCGTGCAGGTGTGTGGAATCCTGCCTTCCTCACTGGCCCTCCAGCTCACTTTGGAGACGGGGTCGCTCACGGAATGTGGAGCTCATGAGTTTGGCTCAATTCACCAGCCAGCAAGCCCCAGGGGTTCTCCTGCCTCCACCCTTCCCAGCACTGGGATTACAGGCATGTGCCACCACTCCTGGCATTTTATATGGGCTCTGGGAGTCCAAACTTAAATCCTCTTGCTTGCATGCCATCTACCCACCCCAAACATCCGTTTCTTAAAAAGGCTCAATAAAGCCAGGCGTGGTGGCGCACGCCTTTAATCCCAGCACTTGGGAGGCAGAGGTAGGAGGATCGCCATGAGTTCGAGGCCACCCTAAGACTACATAGTGAATTCCAGGTCAGCCTGAGCTAGAGTGAGACCCTACCTCAAAAAAAAAAAAAAAACAGAATAAACAAAACAACAAACAAACAAACAAAAGATCACACATGAGTTATTTATTTCAGCCCAGCCCCACTGAAGCCCTCATGGAGTTGCTCGAGATTCCATTCCTGGCATGGCATTTAAGTTCTTAGGGGAAGGTTCACCTTCTAGTAAGCAGGGTCCCTTGGAGAAATTTCGGTCACTGTGTTCAGCCTATCTTGTCGCCAAGGGTCTGAGGTGAGTTTCCATGCCAACTATTCTCAGCATTTGTTGCCGTGGTTCATGAACTCTAAGGTGACCACATCACAGTTGCCAAGGTATTATCTGCCACACCACTTGGCATGTTTGAGTCCCTCAGGAAGCCTAAAGCAGAAGTCCAAATCCCTCAGACAGATCTGTGCAGTGGCCGTGTAACTGAAACCACATGTCGGGACCAGGCCCAGCGACTCAGGAGCCCACAATCAAATCGGAGCAAGACTCAGGCACTTTCTCAAGCTCACAGGAGCCAAGTCTTCCACATGGAGTCAGTTTAGAAGGAGTGGGTGGTCAAGGCTAGGGACTGCATTCTCCAAGGCTGGCTGACTCCCTCTCTGGAGGTTATTTTCAGAGGCCTTGGCACCTTTAAGCAAAGGTCACATGGAGGGCACTCAGCAAATACATATCAAAGGAACCCATTCCCCAGGTGAGGCCACAGAAGGTTGAGGCAGCACTTAGGAAAGAGGTTAGAAGGTGCAGAGCCAGGAGCACCCTGACTGCCGAGTCTGTGGTACCACAATCCTCCTACCTCCCCCACCCCAATGCTGGCACCAGGCAATCTTTCTTGTTTCCAATTATAAGACAAGTTTGGTATGCAGAAAAACCCCGCAAGCTGATTAACAAGGATTCTGGTCATTCTATCAGTGACATAAGGGAGTTACAGTCCAGTCATCTGTCAGAAGCCTGAGGAGTTCCCTCATTAGGGACTCAGCTATAGCCAGATCCTGGTCTTTAATGCCAAGCAGAAAAGAATTTCAGGTCTAGTCGGTGTTCTGAGGAAGTACTGACTGCAGAAACAATGCTGATACACCTTCAGAGTTCAGTAAACACCATTTCTGGTTTTTTTTTTTTTTTTTTTTTTTTTTTTTTTTTTTTCGAGGTAGGGTCTCACTCTGGTCCAGGCTGACCTGGAATTAACTATGTAGTCTCAGGGTGGCCTTGAACTCACGGCGATCCTCCTACCTCTGCCTCCCAAGTGCTGGGATTAAAGGCGTGCGCCACCACGCCTGGCTTTTTTTTTTTTTTTTTTTTTTTTGGTTTTGCATGTAGGTGACTTTAGTCAAGTCAGAGAGGTAAGTTAGGTATCCGAGATGACAGACAAGGTTGCTGAGAATTGAGCACTAGAAAAACTAAAAACATGAGCGCGATGGAAATGAGGGAAGGCTGAGTTATATCTCTAAAGTCACAGCTGCCCAATAGATTGTGGTGCAATAGCAGTCCAAAGAGGTAGAGAGCCAAGGTCAAGGGCAGTGAGTGGTCTAGGAAAGTCAGAATAAAAACCCACTTCTTGACCCCAGGACAATTATTCTTCTTGTGTTTTTTTTTCCTCTCTCTTTACTTTTTTTGAGAGAGAATCTCATGGCCTGGGCTGGCCTTGAACTCTGGGCCCTCCTACTTAAGCCTTCCAAGGGCTTCCCATACTTGGAAGAAGTTTGTTTGTTTTGTTTTTGTTTTCTTACAGCTCTGGGGATCAAACCCAGGGCCTTGTGTGTGTCAGGCAAGCACTCCTCCACTGAGCTATGTCTCTAGCACCATTGTTTTTCTTTGACATTCCCTTCTGGGCATAGGTGGTCCTGGGTCTTCAAGGGGAGCAGTTGGTAGGAGCCTGTGGGCACACTCCTTTAGAAAGAACAGAAACAAATGTTCTAGCACAACTAGAAGGATCTTCTACAGCCAGTGTGACTATGGCTAGACCAGATGAAGAAGTCCCATTGGCCGTGGAGCATTCTGTTTGTATAGGACAATGGCCAAGTCACTGGGGCCTGGAGCTTTGTTCCTGTTTGTGAGAAGTTGGCAGAGAAATCCCATCACAGTAGGGTGACAGGCTGGAGACTCTGTGGGCTCAGGATAGGACAAGTAAGATTTCAGTATGTGAGGAGGGCCAATGAGAGTCTGTGTAAAGCCCTGAACTCTGTCTCCTGTGAGTTAATGCCAAGTATCTAGTGACGAATGTGCTCTGAGATGCCCAGATGAAAGGCTTCTGTCAAGAGGAAATGTAGAGGAATGATAACAAACTCTGGTTTTTGGAAAGTTCTCCAAAGGGTTGCTGATCAAGTGTTTGCCATCTTTCCACTCCCTCAGCACTACATAGGAACAAAACTATTCCACGTGAAAACTGTGGCAAGACAAAAATTTAAATGTGAGGGGCTGGACCAGCACTGAAACACCTCTGTCACACCCTCCAAGGCTCAGGGACCATTGCGGAAGAGGGGGTGGATAGAATGGAAGAGCCAAAGGAAGGGTATGACCTCTTACAATGCAACTGCCCAGACATGGCCTCGATATCCATGACCTTGCAGTGCCTAGCAATACCTCCGCAAGACCCTCAAAATAGAAGAAAAAGATGATGACATCAAATTAAAAGAGAGACTAATGGAGAGAGGGAGGGGATATGATGGAGACTGGAGTTCTAAAGTGGAATGGGGGAGGGGAGGGAAATATCAGGTGGGTTTTTTGTATGTAAGTATAAAAGTTGTCAATAAAAAACAATAATTAAAAAAATGTGAGGGGCTGGAGAGATGGCTCAGAGTTTAAGGCACTTGCCTGCAAAGCCAAATGACTTGGGTTCAATTTCCCAGGGTTATGGGTCCAAAAAGAATAAACAGATACCTGTATGGCCTGACAGAGAACAGGGAGCACAGAGATTGTAAAATGGTTCCAGAAATCAATCAGAGATGGGGAAACCCCTTGTTCAACTCACCCTTCTACCAAGTCTGCACTCATCATTCTTTGTGAGTCACAAGAACCTGACAGTGACTGGCTTGGGGGGTTTTAGTGACCTTTGAGTGTCTGTCATTCTGACCCTTAAGCTCAGCCTATCTAGGGCTGAGGAGGGCGCCTTTGCTGTCAACACTGGTAACACGCCCTCTCTCAGGGTCTATTCTTTCCCCAGCAACCATTAGCTGCCACTAGTTCCTTGGGGAGGGCTGGGGCCTCCTGAGCCCCTCCCTCATCCATGGCGAAAGATTGGGAGGTCTAGTTTTAGGCAGTTCTAGTTCTAGTTCAGCTGCTGTGAGTTCATGAGCGCAATCGTTATGTCATGTTTGGAAGACAATGCTTCCAAGCCCTCCTCCTCCTCTCCTCCTCCTCCTCATCTCACATTCTTCCTGCTCTCTCTTCTGCAATGTTCCCGGGCCTTGGAGGGGTGATATAGATGTCTCACTTAGGGATGAACACTCTACAGTCAGCACTTTGACCATTAACTGTCACTCACTGCTGTAAGAAATCTCACCTGACCCAGGCTGAGAGCAGCACTAATCCATGGGTGCAACCATAACTAGTTTGGGATGAGATTGACTCTGCTTTCCAGTCCCCTGTGGGGACTGCCCATCTATGTTAGCTGCCAGTTCATTTTCACTGGGGAGTTCTCAACCCAAGAAGCGTTTTAAGAGAAGGAAGGAGCCCCCTCATGGTCCATCTTTCTATGTCTGTAGTGTGACTTGAAATGTTAATCCAATGTGTTATGTAGAAGCCCTGGACAGCTGATCTGAATGTTGCCTACACTTGAGTAAAGGGAGGGAGAGCCAAGGACGTCATGTAAATCAATGGCAGAATCAGAGTACACAGTCTGCTAATATCCAGGCACCTACCTTCTGTTCCTTTCCACTGGAGCTCAGCTTTGGTCTCAGCTTTCAAGGAAATGTTCCTGAAGACATCTCCACTTCCTTGTCCTCAGGGTGAACTGTCTTCTTCATGACACTTACAAGCAATTCCAGGTCATGGGCACATCTTCAAACTGTAGAATTGGATGCCATCTGCCTGCAACATCTGTCACCCTGTCAATTGCTAGGTTTGATTTGCTATCTGGCTGGCTAGGCTGGTGTCCCCTTCCTCCCTCACTGTTCCATGTGTGTCCCTCCTGAAGCTGCGTGCTCAAAAAGGACAACCTTCCCTGAATAGAGAAGGACTGGTCTTTGGTCAAGGGTATATGAGTAGCTGCATTCTCCTGCTAGAAGCTCCAAACAAGACCTCAAACTTTGGAATTGCTTATATTAGCGAAGACCTGGAAACACCTCAGTTCCTATGTGTAGTAAAGCAATTCAATTTAAAACACTCTATCAAGTAAAATAATATGCAGCCATTAAAAAATGAAGTCAATTTATCAGGCTGGAGAGATGGCTTAGCGGTTTAGGTGCCTGCCTGCTGAACCTAAGAACACCGGTTCCAATCTCCAGGTGCCACGTTTAGCCAGATGCAAAGTAACACAAGGGCGCAATGCCGCACTTGACCACAAGGGGGCACACACATCTGGAGTTCGTTCACAGCAGCTGAGAGGCTGCTGGCGCGCCCATTCTCTGTCTCTCTCAAAAAAAAAATGAAGTAAATTTATGGACATGATGTGAAAAGATATCATTGTCACACTGTTAAGAATAAGCAGACAATTTTGTTATAGTTTATACTATGATCTCATGTTGAGAATGTTCTGGATAAATGTAGACTGAGCTGCATAATGCAGTCATTGCTTTTGTAAGGGACAAGAGTTTATAAGAGGCAAGTGTATTCCATGTGGTGTGATGATTGAAATTTATAAGAAAGCATTTCCTTTGTGATTAAAAAAATCCAGTGCATCTAAAATTTATATATATATATTTAAATGGCAGATGCTCATTTTACTGAATGGATGAAGGATTCTCTGTGGTTCATATGAAGAACCTTCTACATGGAGAAGACTGATGGATAAAATGTAGGCAAGTTGAGTTTTTTTTAAAACCAATTAAGGGTTTGGCTGAAAACAACAAAATCCCATCTTAAGGGAGAAGTAAACATTGACTGGAAAGAAACTGAAGGGAGGGTTCTGTCACGTGGCCTCAGGGAGATCTTGAACAAGGCCCACTACTGGGGTCTCCAGGTAGGAACTCAAAGACTATCACAATGGGTCCCCGGTGGACAAGCCATAGGGCACAGCCTCCATGTGACTCAGTTGTTGCCACATCCAGCTTCCTGTGTCCCTGGCCAGCATTCATATCCCAGCAAAGAGGATCTTCTTGGCTTCAGCAGAACTATATGAGCGGTCCTCCAAGCTTCATACTGTGGATGGGCGCCTCCAGAAAGTGGGCTGCTGTTTCCAAAAGATCGGGGGCTGAACAAGAGTCAACAGATTTCCAGTGCACTTACTTTTCTGAGTAGTGGCACAAATGTGTACAGAAAAGGTCACATTCTCTTGCCTGCTGTAACCTACCGTATGTATTTTCCCCCAGAAGAGTCTTTTGCATTGTATAAAAGATCATTTATTTTTACCTGGTATTCCTATTGAAAAATTGAATCAACATCCAAATTATGCTTTTCTGATAAGAGTTTTTTTTTTTTTTTTTTTTTTTTTTTTTTTTTTTAAATTTTGGAGACAGACACAGAGAGAGAGACAGAGAGTGGGAGAGGGAGAGGAAGACAGATAAAGATGGGAGTGCCAGCAGCCTCTCAGCTGCTGAGAATGAAATCCAGATGCGTGCGCCCCCTTGTGGTCAAGTGTAGCATTGCACCCTTGCGTCACTTTGCATCTGGCTAAACATGGGACCTGGAGATTGGAACCGGGTTCTTAGGCTTAGCAGGCAGGCGCCTTAACTGCTAAGCCATATCTCCAGCCCAAGAGGTTTTCTTTAATTAAGATATTTTATTTATTTATTTGAGAGAGAGAGAGAGAAAGGAAGAGGCAGAGAGAAAGAGCAAATGGGCGCGCCAGGGCCTCTGGCCACTACAAAAGAACTTCAGATACATGCACCCCCCTCGTGCATCTGGCTTACGTGGGTCCTGGCAAATTGAACCCAGGTCCTTAGGCTTCGCAGGCAAATGCCTTAATTGCTAAGCCATTTCCCCAGCCCTGATAGAAGGTTTTTTACACTTTCATTTCCCTTCCTCCATTTCCCCGCCCTCTGCCCCCCATCATCTCCTTTCTGCTCTCATGTCCCTCCTCTTCCTCATTGCCTTCCCTTCCCCTCTCATGGGCTGTTATCTAGTTTCATATCCTATACCCACTCTTATTTATTTTTTTAATTTAAAAAATTATTATTATTATTATTTTTTTTTGAGGTAGAGTCTTGCTCTAGACCAGGCTGACCTGGAATTGACTCAGTAGTCTCAGGGTGGCCTTGAACTCGCAGCAATCCTCTTACCTCTGTCTCCCTAGTGCTGGGATTAAAGGTGTGTGCCACCACACCTGGCTATAGGATTCCCTTATTTATTTACATATCACATTAAAAGTTAGGATCCATATATGAAAGAGAACCTGTAATTTCTCTTTCTGGGCCTGGGTTACCTCTCTTAGTCTAATTTTGTCCAGTTCCATCCACATTCCCACAATTTTTTTTCTGGTTTTTTTTTTTTTTTTTGAGGTAGGGTCTTTCTCTAGCCCAAGCTGACCTGGAATTCACTATGTAGTCTCAGGGTGGCCTCAAACTCATGGCCATCCTCCTACCACTGTCTCCTGAGTGTCCTGTAAATTTTAAAATTGAATTTTTCTTTATAGCTGAATAAAATTCCATTGTGTATACATACCACATTTTCATTATCCAGTCATCTGTGGGTGAACATCTCGGTTTATTCCATTTCCCAGCTATTGTGAATAGAGAGCAATGAATAAGGACATCAAATATCTCTGCTGTAAAGTATAGATTGTCTTTTGAACATCTCCCTGTATGGCACAATGCAGGCTGGGCCCTAGCCAGGCCGCCTGCTAGTATGCATGGCACAGTGCAGGTCAGGCCCTAGCCAGACAGCCTACTAGAAGAAACCAGGAAGTGACTTCTGTGGACATGGCATCCTGCACAGACCTGGCATGACAATAGCTACAGCCCCATGCCCACTAGCAACCTGCCTGGAGACAGGCTATCATTGGTCACAAGAAGGGAACCACTCCATACAACGATTGGCCAGCCAAACCCTTAAAAATCCCTACACTTCCTTGAATAAACAAGTTTGCAGCAGCTTGCCCTCTGCCTGCTTCCATCCAACTCCCAGTGTCTGTGTCGTGACACTGTGCCTCTCACCCTGTACCCGGCAGAGACCCTGTGGTCCCTCCTGGGCTGGCCCTAGGAGGGACTCCAACATCTCCCCAGGAGTGGTATGGCTGAGTCATATGGTAGTTTGATTTGTAGCTTTTTGAGAAGTCTCCACACTGATTACCATAGTGGTTGTGCTAGCTTACACTCCTGCCAACAGTAACAAGAGTTCCCCTTTTTTTTCTCATCCTCGCCAGTATTTCTTATCATTTACTTTCTTAATGGAGTGGGATGGAATCTCAAAGTGGTTTTAATCTACATTCCCTGATGGCTAAGGATGTTGAACATTTTTTTTTTCAAAAATCTTGCTAAATGTATATACTATGCTCACCAAACTGCCCAGTAAGCACTTCTCTTAATGTCCGTACCGATATATTAATGCTACTCTCACTTTTGGTTAGAGAAGCTTCTCTTTTCAGATGGTGGTGACCTTGGGATGACTCAGAAAGCACCACAGTGCTGAGAAGAAGGGACAGAGGAGTGCTCAGCATTGAAACATCTCAAACCTACCTTCCAAGGGTCCATTGTGGAAGAGGTGGCAGAAAGAATGTAAGAGCCAAAGGAAGAGTAGGACTCCTTACAATGTGCTCCTCCAGACACAAAATGGCCTGGATATCCATGACCTCACAGTGCCTGACACTACCTACATAAGACCATCATAATAGGAGGAAAAGATCATGACATCAAACTGAAAAGAGAGACTGATTGAGAGGGGGAGGCGATATGATGGAGAGTGAAGTTTCAAAGGGGAAAGTGGGGGGAGGAAGGGAAATAACATGGGATATTATCTACAATTAAAGATGTCAATAAAAATAATTTTAAAAAAGATTGTATGTTGTCTGAGTGAAGATCTGAAAATCCACATTGTTTTCTGTTGTGTTCTTCACTCAATAATGCATCGATCAAGGTTCTTCAGAGACACAGGATGGACAGAGGGTGAGGTCAGAGGAGGATTCCGCTCACATGATTCTGCAGGAAGGCAAGTCCAACTCTCCAGTGTGCTCTGATGGCATGGAGACCCAGCAGAGCCCACGATGCATGTGAACTCCACAGGCAGGCTTCTGGAGGACTCCCTCATGTTGGAGGACATTAGCTATTTGGTTCTAGTCAGATTTTCAACTCATTAAATGGGGCCATCTCATATGTGGAGGGAAATTTACTCTTATCTGTCTTTTCTCCAGTGAGTATTTTTGACATTGTTGTCAAAAATCAGATGGCTGTAGCTGCCTGCATTGATATCTGGGTCCTCTATTCTGTTCCATTGGTCTGGCTTTGTGCCAGTACCATGCTGTTTTTGAATTACTATGGCTTTGTAACGTAGCTTAAAATTGGGTATGGTAATACTGCCAGTCTTGTTTTTGTTGCACAAAATTGTTTTGGCTATTCAAGGTTTTTATGAGCTTCCAAATGAATTTTAGGTTTTTTTTCTTATTTATGTGAAGAATGCCATTGGAATTTTAATGGAGATTGCATTGAATGTGCAGATTGCTTTTGGTAAGATTAACATTTTCATGATATTGGTTCTTCCAGTCCAAGAACATGGGGTGTCTTTCCATTTTCTAGTGTTGTCTGCATTTTCTTGCTTGAGTGTTTTAAAGTTTTCATTGTAGAGATCCTTCACTTCCTTAGTTAGGTTTATTCCGAGGTACTTTACTTTTAATTATTTATTTATTTTTGAGACAATTGTGAATGGGAGTGATTCCCTGATCTCATCCTCAGCATATTTGTTGTTAGTACATAGGAAAGCTACTAATTTCTGTGTACTTATTTTGTATCCTGCTATGTTACTAAAATTGTTTATCAACTGTAACAGTTTGCTGATAGAGTCTTTAGGGTCCTTTATGTATAGAATCATATCATCTGCAAATAATGATAACTTGATCTCTTCCTTTCCAATTTGTATCCTTTTTATGTGTGTCTCTTGCCTTATTGCTATAGCTAAGACTTCTAGTACTATATTACATAAAAGTGGGAACAGTGGACATCCTTGTCTTGTTCCTGATTTTAGTGGAAAAGCTTCAACTTTTCCCCCATTTAGTATTATGTTGGCTGTAGGTTTGTCATAAGGAGCCCTTATTATTTTGAGATATGTTCCTTCTGTTCCCAGTTTCCATAGGACTTTTACCATGAAGGTATGTTGGATTTTGTCTAATGTCTTTTCTGCATCTATTGAGATGATCTTGTGATTTTTGTCCTTCAGTCCATTTATATAATGTATTACACTTACCGATTTGCATATGTTGAACCATCCCTGCATCTCTGGGATAAAGCCTAATTGGTCAGGGTGAATGATCTTTTTGATATAATCTTGTATTCTGTTTGCCAATATTTTGTTGAGAATTTTTACATCTATGTTCATGAGGGAGATTTGTCTGTAATTTTCTTTTTGTTCTGTCTTTGTCTGGTTTTGGTATCAGGGTGATTCTGGCTTCATAGGAGTTTGGTAGGATTCCTTTCTTTTCTATTTTATGGAAAAGTTTGAGAAACAGTGGTGTTAGTTCTTCCATGAAGGCCTGGTAATATTCACCAGTGAATCCATCTGGGCCTGGACTTTTTTGGTTGGGAGACTTTTTATAACTGCTTGGATCTCTGAACTTGTTATAGGTTTATTTAAATGACTTATCTCATCTTGATTTAAATTTGGTAGGTCATATGAATCAAGGAAATCATCCATTTCTTTCAGATTTTCAAACTTAGATGAATATGTGTTCTTAAAGTATGTCCTTATGATTTTCTGAATTTCTTTGGTATCTGTTATAATGGTGCCTTTTTCATCTCTAATCTTATTAATTTGTGTCTCTTCTCTCTTCTGGTCAGATTTACTAATGGTTTATCAATCTTGTTTATCCTTTCAAAGAACCAACTCTTTGTTTCATTGATTCTTTGTACTTTTTTTTCCCAATGCTTTAAGGTGAAGGATTAAGTTCTTTACTTGAGACCTTTCTAATTTCTTAATATAGGCACTTAAAGCTATAAATTTCCCTCTTAGGACTGCCTTCATTGTGTCTCAAAGGTTTTGGTATGTTGTGTTCTCATTGTCATTTCATTCTATGAATTTTTTGATTTCCTTTTTGATTTCTTCAATGACCCATTCATCATTCAGTAGTGTACTGTTTAGTCTCCATGATTTTGTGTATGCTCTGTAATTTTTCTTGTTGCTTATTTATAGTCTAATCCTATTGTAATGAGATAGAATATAAGGAATTATTTCAATTTCCTGTATTTGTTAAGATATGCTTTGTGTCCTAATATATGGTCTATTTTAGAGAATGTTCCATGTGCTGCTGAAAAGAGTGTGTATTTTGCAGCATTTGGTTGGAATGTTCTGTTAGGTCCATTTTTTCTATGATATCATTTAATACAGATGCTTCTCTGTTTATTTATTTATTTTTTTGCCAGGATGACCTGTCAATTCATGAGAGTGGGCTGTTGAAGTCACCCACTAAAATTGTGTTTTGTTATTTGTGACCTTCAGTCTAATAACATTATGTTGATGAAATTGGGACCACCCATGTTAGGTGCATACATGTTTAGAATTGTAATACTTTCCTGTTGAAATTTTTTTCTTTAATCAATATAAAGTGACCTTTATCTTTGTTCACTAATGTTGGTTTGACGTCTATCCTGTCAGATATTAGGATAGCAACACCTGCTTGTTTTCTATTTGTTCCATTTGTTTGAGATACCATTTTCCATCCTTTTACTTTAAGATAGTGTCTGTCTTTTATGAAGAGGTGAGTTTCTTGGAGGCAACAAACAGAAGGATTCTGTCTTTTACTCCAATCTACAAGCCTGTGTCTTTTGATTGGGACACTGAAGCCACTGACATTAAGCGTTATCATTGAAAGGTGTGTATTTATTCTCACCATTCTTCTTGCTTTGTAGCTCTTCCTTTACTCTCTTGTATTAACTGTTATTTGAGTATGATTTGTTTTTTCTGTTTCCTCATGTATATGCTTTTCTTTCTCTGTAGCATGAGGGATCTCTTCAAGTATTTTCTGTAGAGCTGATTTAGGGGTCATATATTCCTTTAGCCTGTTTTTGTTGTGAAATGTCCTCATTTCTCCATCAATTTGGATAGATAACTTTGCAGGATAAAGTAATCTTGGTTGACAGTTGTTATCTTTCAGAACTTGGGATACATCATTCCAAACTCTTCTGGCTTTTAAAATTTGTGTCGACTAATCTGCTGTTATTCTGATGGCCTTGCCTTTATAAGTTGCTTGCTTTTTCCTCTATAAGTGCTTTCAATATGTTTTCTTTGGCTCGTGTGTTTGGTCATTTAATTATAACATGTGAGGAGAGGTTCTTTCCAGTTTTTGTATTTGGCATTCTAAAAGCTGTATCTGCGTTGGCATCTCCTAATCATCCTAATCTGGGGAACCTTCTATGATTTTGTTGAAAACACATACTATGCCTTTGGAGTGAAATTCTTCTCCTTCTACTATACCCTGAATTCTTATGGTTGGTATTTTCAGTGTCCTGAATATCTTGAACTTCCCATTCATACCTTCCTATTAGCTTGTCTTTTTCCTTGTTACACTGTATTAGATCTGCCACCTGGTCTTCTAGTTTAGATATTCTGTTCTCTCCTTCATCCATTCTATTGGTGAGACCTTCCAGAGTTTTCTTTATTTGAATGACAGTATTTTTCATTTTTAGTATTTCTTTTTTAATTTTTTTTATTATTTGAGAGAGAGAGAGAGAGAGAGAGAGAGGGAGAGAGAGGAAGCAGCAGAGAGAAAGAGAGAGAAGGAGCACACCAGCGGCCTCTTAGCTGCTGTTAACAAACTCCAGAGGTGTGTGCCCCCTTGTGGGCAAGTGCGGCACTGTGTGTTTGCCTCACTTTTGCATCTGGCTAAACGTGGGACCTGGAGATCGAACGGATGTTCTTAGGCTTGGCAGGCAGGTGCCTTAACTGCTAAGCCATCTCTCCAGGCCACATTTCTATTATTTTTGATTGGATTTCCTTCAGCATTTCTATTTCCTTATTCATGTCTTGTATTGACCTTATTTCATTAAATTGGCTTCCTGTGTCTTCATTGATTCCTTTTATTTCTTTGAACATAGTTATAATCATTCTTTTGAAATATTTCTTGGGCATTTCATCTAAATCAGTCTCACTGGAGGTCATTTCTGATGGATTTATAATTTTTTTTGGGGGGGGCTTTCTGAGGTAGGGTTTCACTCTAGCCTAGGCTGACCTGGAATTCACTATGTAGTCTCAGGGTGGCCTCAAAGTCCTGGCGATCCTCCTACTTCTGCCTCTCAAGTGCTGGGATTAAAGGTGTGTACCACCACACCCGAGTTTGGATTTATAATCCTCTTCCTCACAAGCTGCTCAGCTGTTCGCTGCTGTCTTCCCCTTCAGGTTCCTCAAGTTTTCAAGGAGGCTGGTGTGAGTGGAAAATCCCTTCACCTGGCTTCTCCTGCGTTCAGGCAAAGCCTGGTGGTCATGTGGACCAGAGCCACTGCTGGAGCAGCTTCTGCCTGCTTCTGTGGCCGCTAGAATCTCTGGATCTCTCCTGTTTCTCCGCTTTGGATGATAATTTATTACACATCTTCACTTTTCAGTAAAAGAGCGTATTTTGTTGTTTTTCTGCTTATTTCCTCCCTAGATTGATTTGGGGTGGCTCCTACTCCACTGTTTTGCCCAGAAGCCCTCAGATCCTATCTTGAATGTCCCTTCCTGCTGGAAGACTTCCCAGCTACTCAGAGTCTATTTCCCAATTACTTTAGGTACACCTTATATTTATTTCTTCATACAAATGATATTTCTTGAGTCTTGCTCTGTGCTTGACACTAATCCATGACCTGGGGCCATATCAGTAAGAAAATTGATAAATAACAAACAATTATCATATCTTTGCCATGCTATGTGTCCCTTTATTTTACTTCTCCACATTTTCATGTATCACTTCCACGGCTTGTTCATAGTCTGTTGTCTCATAAAGTGGGTGACTTTCTCATATTCTTACCTCAAACTCTATGGAACATAGGTAGTTGATAAATGAAGATGTTTAGTATTTTGCTGATTGGCACCACATCCCTGGCTAACATGCTGTTCCTGACCCTTCCTCACTTTCTGTTGATCCACAGTTGACATATCTGGGCTCTCTCCTTTTCCTTACTTCCCAAGCTACCACTCACTCCATACTTACTTCAACTCCTTCTTCACATCTGGATGACTCAACAGCAGACCCAGTGATCATCTGTCTTTATATTCCCAAAGCTTTGCTCATTACTTGGCATTAGATATGCTCAATAAATACTGAGTTCTCAGTCAGCATCTCACAGCAAGAGCTGGAAGTCTTGGGATGTGGCTGGTTGGGGGAGGGTTTCTCCATATGTAAGGCACTAATTACTTTGTCTATAGTTAAGTCCAGTGTTAAGTCAGTATAGATCACTTAGAAATTCTTTGGGGGACTCAGGTCTCTGGTGGGTTTAGCTGTTCGCTATTTGAATAACACAGGTATTCCATGTCAAAGTCACATCCCATCAATAATAGGCCTTAGCACTTGTGCCATGTTTATTTGCTCAAGAATAAAAAGGGCTGGAGCTGGGGCTATATCTTGGTTGGTAAAGTGCTTGCCTTGTAAGCATGAGGATTTAATTTCATTCTAGAACCTGTGCAAAAATCCAGGCATGATGGTGCATGTTTATTGCCCCTGCTTTGGGGAGGTAGAGGATCCCTGGAGTTCACTGGCCCACCAGTGTAATCTAAGTGATGAGATCCAGGCCAAGGAGAGACCCCATGTCAAAAAGAACTGTACAGCCCAGGCTGACCTGGAACTCATGGCGATCCTCCTGCTTCTGACTCCCAAGTGCTGGGATTTAAGGTGTGCACCAACATTCCTGGCCAAAGCATCTTCCTTTTTGCCTGCCAACTCTTTGCTAAGCTTGGAGAGACTTTTTTTTAAAGAAGTGGGAGAAAAAGGAAAGGAAAGGAGAGGAGAGAGAAAGAGAGAGAGAGAGAGATTTGTAAATAGTTTTTCTCACTCCATCAGATGAGAAGCAGGAAGTAAGCTGGATGAGACAAGTGTGAAAGCAGACGTGGTACCACCATGACGTCAGAAACACTGGCTGACTCTGCACAAGTCATGTGGATCCATATTGTGGGATATGATCTGTTTCCTGACATGTGCTGTTCTAAGAAGCCTTATCATCTCTGGTCCAACTACAAAAGCTGCACAATCCCACCCTCAGTCTGCAGGGAGGCTGTCATGTTTAACATCACCTTAGGACCGAAGTGGAACTCTGTCCTTTTCTAGGACAGGTGTCAGATTTCTACCATGTCTTTTCCCCAATTTTCCAAGCCACCTTGTTCAGGGGCAAACAAGGCTTGTGTGCAGCTTGCTGTTTGCTTTTGAAAGGTGTTTCTTGACTAGATCAGTTACTTTCTCATTGCTGAGACAAAATACTCAACTAGAAACAACTTAGGGAGGGATAGAGTTTATTTCTGCTTCTAGTTCCAGGTTACAGTCCATCTTGGCAGGTGAGGAATGGTGGCAAGGGCTCGAGTCACAATGAGGCTGCCTAGCACATTGCTGAAGGCTGCTGCTCAGGTTTTCTAAACAGTCGAAAACCCCAGCCCACAGTTACCATGGGTCTTCCCACCTCAATTAACCCAATCAAGAGAATCCCTTACATGCTCAGAGCCTACCCTTATCTTGGTGACCCCTCACAGGTGATTTTATGTCCTTTCACGTTCACAATCAGTATAAACCATTACACTGACCAACCACAAACATTCTTTCAATTTTCCATGGGATCATTGGAAATAGCAGTGACATTAACCACCTGTTATTCCAACCCCATAATCCAGGAAAGGTAATTGAATCTGCTTACTGTTGTTTTCCTTGCCAGGGTCAACTCTGAACCAAGCTCTTGGACGTTTCATGTTTTACAGATGTAATAGGCCATCATCAATTATTATATCAGAAGTAGCTACCAAGGAGCATTTACTGTGAGATTGTCACGGGATGTGCTACAGCCACAGTGAGACTAAAACAGAAGGCCTGCTTTGCACCGCTGCCAATCTCCCTAGTGCAATGACGTTCACCATGGCCAGTTAGGAATGCAAGCTACTGAAGTCAGGAGGAGTTGAGAATCAGAATTAGAAAGAGATATGCTGAATAAGTTCCCCCGCACAAGTTCCAGCACACTGTAGGCATTTTACAAATTGTCACCTCTTTCAGTTCCCATGACAACCACATGCAATGGTGTCACATGAGTTTTTATGGAGGAACCAATGTCTGTTCGCTCCAGATTGGGCATTGTTGTCGATAGCTTCCTGTTGCTGGGATGGACTTCCACAACAGGCACAGGTTAAGGGAGGAAAGAATTTATTTCAAGCTTACAGTTCAAGGGGAGTTCCATAGATGGCAAAAGAAGCTGGCTCCCTTTCGCAAATCCAAGCAGAGAGAGGAAACTGCAGCAAGCAAACACCAAAAACAACAAGCACAACAGGGAAGCAAGCAGCCGGGACCCCAGGTAAAGCTCAGGCTGCTCTCTTAGACCTTTGGACTGGAGATCAGATCTGCCTCCAAACACCCCTTAGGGCTGGATCCCCGGATTTGCTCCCAGTGACACCTCTTCCAACCAGTGGCTGGAGGTCCAAGTTACAAGCTTTAATAAAACACCCGAGTCTATGGGGTATGTACATTCAAACCACCACAGGTATCAACAACAGACCAAAGAAGATTCCACCCAGGTCCATCTTGGCAAACCAATGAGTTTATTGAGGTTACTTATAAAAGCCTAGAGGAGGGGTTGTTTACAGGACCCCAAGGAACTTGAGCAGCTGCACCACTGCAAAGCCCACCATAGCATCAGTGATGGCTCACAAAATCTGCATCACGGGGGTTCCCTGTGCAACTTGCAGGCATCCTCTCAGAAGAGTCTCCCCACTCCACTCAATTGTTCGCTACTTTACATAACCTCAAGGAGGGGTCTTGTGAATCTTATAGCTTTTTCATAACTTTCTTGTGAGTGTTATGAGCCTCCTTCATTCCCGCCAAAGGGAAGGCTTCAATCTGGGGCCATTACTATGGAATAACTATATCACTACGGAAGGGGAATGACTATTTAACAAATGGGTACTGCTCTGAGCTCCAGTTTACAGATCAGAAAATTGAGGTTCAGGGCTGGAGAGATGGTTTAGCAGTTAAGGTGCTCGCCCGAGGACCCAGGTTCAATTCCCCAGTACCCGCGTAAGCCAGATGCACATAGTGGCACATGCATTTGGAGTTTGTTTGCAGAGACTAGAGGCCCTGGAATGTCCCTTCTCTCTTTCTCTCTCTCTCAAATAAATAAAAAAAAAAATATATATTTTAAAGAAAGAAAACTGAGGTTCAGAGAGATTAAGCAACTTTCCTAAAACAATATGCCTACAAAAATCTGTGTGTAGCAGCTATCTTCTCATTGTGGAAACAAAACACTGGGCCAGAAAAGGGTTTATACTCCACTTACAGTTTGGAGAGGAAGCTTGTCATGGCAGAGAAAGCATGTCAGGAGCAGCACGCTGGCTGACATCATCACATATCAGCAGACAGGAAGGAGAAAGAGTGAGCTTGCTAGCTCCAGCATGGGGCAGGGCTGGATTATAAACTCATAAGGCCCATCCTCCAATTACACACCTCCTCCAGCAAGGCTCCACCTCCCAAAGGGTCCCAAAGGTGCCAGCTTGGCCAGGGCTGGATTATAAACTCATAAGGCCCATCCTCCAATTACACACCTCCTCCAGCAAGGCTCCACCTCCCAAAGGTGCCAGCTTGGGATCAAGAGTGAGTGAGGCTTGGGCTCGAGAGATGGCTTAGTGGTTAAAAGCACTTGCCTGCAAAGCCAAAGGATCCCAGTTCGATTCCCCAGGGCCCACGTGAACCAGATGCACAAGGTGGGGCATGCATTTGGAGTTCGTTTGCAGTAGCTGGAAGCCATAGTGCACCCATTCTGTCTCTCTCTTACTCTGTCTCTTTTCCTCTCAAATAAATAAATAAATAAAAATAAAATATTTTTTTTTTAAAAAGAACAAGGCTTAATCACAA
Organism: Orientallactaga sibirica; assembly: GCA_036365145.1. NCBI lineage: Eukaryota > Metazoa > Chordata > Mammalia > Rodentia > Dipodidae > Orientallactaga > Orientallactaga sibirica. The sequence goes on from JAEOAD010000035.1 coordinate 3,294,749, forward strand.
ACATCTAAGGCTATGGGAGACATTCCATGACCACATGGTGTATCCCAAATGTACACCATAAATGTATGTGAAAGATTATGAATAGAGCATTTCTTTTCTTTATTTGTATACACAAAAGGGTCCTGAATAGACATCTAATTTCTTAAATTAAAAAGTTCAAAAACGATCCTACCTTTCTATTGCCAGAAAAAAAATAGGGTGCCCTTTCTAAGGCTTGCTAGGGAATAAAGAACTTAACATCTTTCCTTAACTGTGTTACTGAAGATACAGAGATGACAGAGGGATTCAGAGTGAGGTTCCCTTTCTGGTTTAGGTTGGTACCCCAAAATTCCCATGCTTAGAAAGCATCTTCAAGCTCTTTGTGTGGCCTATTACTTTTCCCTGGAACTGTGAACCAGGGCTTTTCTTTTCTCTGGATGAAGTATGTGTTGCATCTTGTGTAGAAATACCCAGAAGTTCCAGACTTGTGCTTGCCAAGCAGGGGTGCTCACATTAGTTGTTATACGCAGAAGAAAGGGACTTAAGAATGTCATATGTCAAACCAAGCTTGTCCTGGTGGCACTCACCTGTAAAACTAGTTGAAGGCTGAGGCAGAGGGGTCACCTTGGAGGCCAGCCTAGGCTACATAGTGGTACTCTTTCTCAAAACCAACACTGAGGGCTGGAGAGATGGCTTAGCAGTTAAGGCATTTGCCTGCAAAGCCTAAGGACTCAGGTTCAATTCCTCAGTACCCATGTAAGCCATATGCATAAGCTGGCACATGTGTCTGGAGTTCGTTTGCAACAGCTGGAAGCCCTGGTGTGCCCATTCTTTCTCTATCTGCCTCTCTTTCTCTCTCTGTGTGTCTCAAATAAATAAATAAAAACAAAATATTTTTTTAAAAAACCATCAATGACAAAAAACATTTTCTTGACTATTGTGATCGGACCTGCCATGTGTACAGAGACTGTTCCTCCTCTGAAGTAGACTTCTGCTATTTTTTCCTCTGGGATACTGTGTGAAGAGGGAACTACATTTTTTTTTCCACTGTTTCTAAAACTAGGATCTGTGGTGCATGACCAGCCTGAAACAGGACAGAAGTTTGCAAAATGAATTCACAGAAGGACCAAAACGACAAGCAGCTGTACTTACTCCTACCTCCAGATGATGTGAGCGCAGGACACATCTTGTGTATGGACGTTTGGTGTGGCAGAGGCCACCCGAATAAGCCCAGTGTGCTCTGCAAAACTTTGCTGGGCAGGGGACGGTGGTGGGGGTGGGGGTGGGTGGGGTTCAGAGTAATTCCTAAGAAGTTCACGTTCAAAAGGCGTAGTCAGACCCGTTTCTCCTCAGCTGGCCTTCTGACTCCCTATGGCCAGTAACTTTTACTTGTTAATTCTCTACTCCAGTGGCAAAGGGGATGCTGAGGTGTCACTTAGATCAGTGAGATTTGGGGGTGTAGGTGCACATTCTCTGGAGCACAGCTTTTCCCAGGGGCTCTCCTGGATGGAAAACCACCACTGCTCATCCATTTGCACCCTGTTACCCTGGTCTCCGGCAGTGGTTTCTGATGAGTGGTTTCCATGGCAACCAGAAACCATCTCGAGTGTGCTGAGATGACAGGGTAAAGGAAACCTCAGGTAAGAGAAGTGACACTTGACACACAACTTTAGAGGGAATGACAATTTAACCGTCAACAATTATCTGGTGCCAACATCCAAGTTGAATGGTTCGCTTTTGCCTCACCTTTGATGGTATTAATCTCTCTCTCTCTCTGGGGGGGGGGGCACTTGTACCAGAGGATCTATCTTTGCCTTTTTGTTAAGTGGTTCCAATTTCTAGATGATGGCCTAAAACAATATTTCTCAAGCTGGAGGTTAGGATTCTGTAAGAGGTCATACATACGTAGGTGCTTCTGACAGAAAAGCCGAGAATAAAAAACTGTAGATTCTCAAACACAGAGAGCTAGCATTCTGATTATTTTCCTTCTAATTTTGTCAGCTACCTAATCTGGGTTTGTTTCTTCTTTCCTGACATCTCTAGAGGTCAAGAGGCCATTGACTGATGCCTGACAAGAAAAACATAAGGAAGGAACAGAAGACGTAGAAGAAAGACTGTAAAAGAAACAGGGTTTTAAGCACGATTTTCTGGGGTTCTCAGAACTTATCTAGTTACTCAAAGCTTGTGCCTGAGGCCTTTGAGAAACCCTGAGCTGTAGACCACCCTGACCTCTCCACTGCCTGGCTTTTAATTTATTTTTACTTTATTTATTATTTATTTATTTTGGTTTTTCGAGGTAGGGTCTTGCTCTAGCCCAGGTTGACCTGGAATTCACTATGGAGTCTCAGGCTGGCCTTGAACTCATGGCGATCCTCCTACCTTTGCTTCCTGAGTGCTTGGAATAAAGGCAGGCACCACCATGCCCAGTGCTTTATTTATTTATTTTTTGCATGTACATGTATGCGTAGTATGTGTGGTGTGTCTGGTGCATGCACATGTATGTGCAGATGTACATGCCCCATGCACACTTGTGTGGAGGCCAGAGGGGAACATTGGGGTCCCCTTCCACTGCTTGTCTGCTTGGTTCCTCGTTATGGAATCTCTTATTGGTTGCCCCAGTGACTCTGCTCTCTACTCCCCACACGTCTGGGTTTGCATGTATGTGTGGCTACACCCAGATGTTTACCTGGGTGCTGGGAAATCAAATTCAGGCCATCCCAGGCCCTCATGCTTGCACAGGAAGCACTCTTAACTGTGAGCCATGTCTCTGCACCCCAGTGTCTGGCGTCCCATATAACCTTGCCTCTACTTTCAGGTCTTGTGTCTTGAATCTAGGTTCTGCAAAGAAGAGAACATGTACTATTTATCCAGATAATGTTGACATTTTACATTAACTTTCATTTTTGCTCAGCCTTCCTTCTTGATATCACCTGAATGTGAGTGAACTGCTCACAGTGCAATTGTCCAGATCCTCAGAAACACACTGGAGGTTTGTAAAACTTCCGTGGCTGTGAAGTTATGGCTAATCTCTCGCCTGCCTCTACCAGTCCTGCAGACTTACTCGACAGTGCCCTTGGCCTCCCACTTGTTTGTCATGAATTTCTAGTTATATAACAATGCCTCAGGTACAGGACTTTTCCAGGGAGCTTTCCAGGGGCTGGAGAGATGGCTCAGCAGTTAAGATGCTTGTGTGCAAAGGCTGATGATCCAGGTTCAATTCCCCAGATTGTGTCAGATGCAAAGTGGCGCATGCATCTGGAGTTTGTTTGCAGTGGCTGGAGGCCCTGGTGCGCCCATTCTCTCTGTTTCTCTGACTCTATTCTCTCTATCTCTGCTTGCAAATAAATATATATATATATATGTACTCTCCATTTCGTTATGTCTTGGTTACTTCCAGGTTCTGGAACAATTGCTTTGGTAATATTGCCAATTTACTCAGGGCTTTTTTTTTTTTTTTTTTTTTTTTTTTTTTTTTGAGAGAGAGACACAGAGAAAGAGAGAAGGAAAGACAGAGAGAGAGAATGGGTGCGCCAGTGGCCTCTCAGCTGTGCGTCCAGATGTGTGCGTCCCTTTGTAGGCAAGTGCAGTATTGCGCCCTTGTGTCATTTGTGTCTGGCTAAATGTGGGACCTGGAAAATTGAACAGGTGTTCTTAGGCTTGGCAGGCAGGCGCCTTAACCGGTAAGCCATCTCTCCAGCCCTTCCTCAGAGCTTTTTAAAAATTATTTTTATTTATTTATTTGCAAGCAGAGAGAGAGATAGAGAGACAGAGAGAATGGGTGTACCATGGCCTCTAGCCACTGCAAACAAACTCCAGAAGCATGCACCTCTTTGTGCATCTGGCTTTATGTGGTTACTGGGGAATTGAACCCAGATCATCAGGCTTTGCAGGCAAGTGCCTTAACCACTGAGCAATCTCTCCAGCCCATGGTCAGGGCTATGTTTTGAAACAATATTTTCAAGATTTATTTTATTTCATTTATTTGAGAGAGATAGAGATGGAGAGGGGCAGACACAGAGAGCGAATGGGCACACAAGGGCCTTCAGCCACTACAAACGAACTCCAGAAGCATGCGCCACCATGTGCATCTGGGAAATTGAACCTGGGTCCTTTGGCTTTGCAGGCTGGGCTAGTGCTTTTTCCTCTAAGTCATTCCTCTACCCCCCCCCAGGGCTTTTAAATGAGGATTTACCAAGGTCTTCACTTCATCTTTCTGCAAGTGCCTAGATCTCTCAGCACCTCGGTTTGGCACTTGTAACTATATTTAATTATAAGAAAAACTATAGCCACCAAAAGCAGTGAATGACTGGTTGGTAGGATAACAAAATAATTTCAAGCAACTACCTAGAGGTCTAGTCACAGATTTTTAAAAAAAAATGGATTCCATTTGAAACAGAAGTAAGAAGTTTCCAGATTTGTCATCAAGACGTGTTTAGGAGCTACACTTCCTTTTGGCTCTCCTGGATCGTTCTGTACATATGCTAATAATGGAATCACCACCTTGCTTTCCAACAAACTGCTGAAGGGCCCTTCTTCGCCACTAAGCCATTCGTTTTTGAAAGATATTATAGTCTTGTAATAACTCAAGTGGTCTCTCAATATATGACCGGGCTTATAGGGGGTACTGGATACATTTTAAAAAATTTTGTTTATTTTTTTTTATTTATTTGACAGCAACAGAAAGACAGAGAGAGAAAGAGGCAGGTAGAGAGAGAGAGAGTGAATGGGTGCACCAGGGCCTCCAGCCATTGCAAAGGAACTCCAGATGCATGCGCCCCCTTGTGCCTCTGGCTTACATGGGTCCTAGGGAATCGAGCCTCGGACTGGGGTCCTTAGGCTTCACAAGCAAGTGCTTAACCACTAAGCCATCTCTCCAGCCCCATGAATACATTTTTGATCAATGTTGCTATACACTTTCAGAGGGAGTTGTACTCCCAAGGTTAAGAACCCCAAAGAGCTAATAGTACCTGTGGGCCAATCAGGACTTTATTCGGAACCATCAGTCCTTTGGCATACAAACTTCAGGGATTAATTTGAATATATATATATATATATATATATATTTTGCTGTGTACAAGTTCTTTTTAAAAATAAATATTTTTTTAAATTATTGATAACTTCCATTATTACAGACAATAAACCATGAAAATCCTGCCACTTTCCCCTTCACAACTCCACTCTCCATCATATCCCCTCCCCCTATCCACCAGTCTTTCTTTTATTTCGATGACATCATCTTTTCCTCCTATTATGATAGCCTTGTGTAGGTAGTGTCAGGCACTGTGAGGTCCTGGATATCCAGGCCATTTTGTGTCTGGAAGAGTGAATTGTAAGCAGTCTTATCTTTCCTTTGGCTCTTACATTCTTTCTGCCACCTCTTCTGCAATTGACCCCGAGCCTTGGAAGGTGTGATAGAGATGTTTCAGTGCTGGACACTCCTCTGTCACTTCATCTCAGCACCATCATGCTTTCTGAGTCATCCCAAGGTCACCACCATCTGAAAAGAGAAGCTTCTCTAAACCAAAAGTGAGAGGAACATTAATATATGAGCATTAAGAGAAGTGCTTACTGGGCAGTTTGGTGAGCATAGTATATACATTTAGTCATACACCAACAGACATTACATCTGCAGGGCTTATGACTGCCCCTGTTGTAGGTTTTCAGTATCTGGGATGTGTTCCCTCCCATGGAATGTAGAGAGTGGCTGGTTTCCCCCATAACAGACATGCCACTATTGCATCTGTTGGCTCATTTGGCCTGGCTGGCCAAAATTAAGGCTTGCAGTGTCCACTGTTGCTTATCTCCACTGATGATTTCTCTCTCTCCCATGGAACAGCACGCAGCATAGCTTTTTCCAGCTTTCTGTCAGCTGGTCTACAGGGAGGAGGTTTTCAGCTCAGCTCCAGCAGGATTTCTCAGTGACCTTGCAGCTCAAGTATGTGGAGTCTTCAGCAATAGGGTCTTACCATCTATTCCTAGTGGGAAATCAAGAGCCTTGGCAATGGCCTGTAAGGTTTTGGAGGTATCAGGGACCTCCCTGGCCAACAACTCACTGGAAGGTATCCCGTCCCTAGCAATGAAAATTTCCTAGTAACAGTCTATGGCTTCTGTGTGTGCCATTGTCCAAAAAAAAAGGTTTCCATATGGTTTATTCATACCTTCTTAGATTTTAAAAAATATATTTAATTAACTTATTTATTTGAGAGAGAGAGAGAGAGAAAGAGGCAGAAAGAGAGACAGAGATAGAGAATGGGCCCACCATGGCCTCCAGCCATTGCAAATGAACTCCAGATGCATGCACCCCCTTGTGCATCTGGCTTACATGGGTCCTGGAGAATTGAATCGGGATCCTTTGGCTTTGCAGGCAAACGCCTTAACCACTAAGCCATCTCTCCAGCCCAACCTCTTAGATTTTAATTATTTATTTGAGAGAAAGAGGCGGGGGGTGGGCAGACAATGGGTGTGCCAGGGCCTCCGGTCACTGGAAAGGAACTCCAGATGCATGTGCCGCCTTGTGCATTTGGCTTATGTGGGTCCTGGGGAATGGAACCTGGGTTCTTTGGCTTTGCCTTAACCACTAAGCCATTTCTCCAGCCCCCCTCTTAGATTTTAATTACGCCTCCTCCACCCTTCCTTTACTCAGTCTCTTCCCCTGACCTCACTTAAGCCTTTCCACTCCAACACTCTGTCCTTCTACTTATGACTTATCCTTTCATGCACGCTCTACAAGTAATTACCTTTAACTCACTTTGGCATTGACCTCTAAGACCTCTTCATTTCAAGTAGCGTATTCCCTATAGAACAGTGCTAACATCACTGTGGGTACTTCTGCTACATATAGTGGCATCTCTGTGTCATAGGCTAAGTTCTTATTTATTTGTAAGCAGAGAGAGATGGAAGAGAGACAGACAGAGAGAATGGGCATGCCAGAGCCTCCAGCTGCTGCAAAAGAACTCCAGATGCATGCACCTCTTTGTGTATCTGTGTATCTGGGTTTACATGGGCACTGGAGAGTCAACCCCAGGTCCTTAGGCTTTGCAGTGTGCTAATGTCTATGTGTGTTTGCAGTAGCTGGGATGAGCCGTACTGAGGACCCTGGATATAAACATCTCAGCAGCTTGTTAACTTGGCAAGGATTAATCACTGACACCTAATGTCACATTCCTTTTAGTACCGAATTCTCATTGTGTTCTCAACTCTCCATCTATCCTGTTGACCCCTTCTCTGCTGAGTTATCACCGGGGTCACTTTGCTTTCCCTTATGGTAACAAACAGCTGATACAAATCAATTTATCACTAGAAAGGGTTTGAGGTCAACTGCCCTATCTGTTTAGCCTGTGGCAAGAGCACATGGTAGAGCAAAAGAGCACACCTCACGACTAGGAGTAAAGAAAAAGAAGAGGGGGGACTGCGCCCCACTCTCCCCTTACAATGCACTTCCCCCATGGTGAAAAGTCCTTCCACCAAGGCCCAGTTTCCTAAAGGTTCCACTGTCTCCCAGGAGCACCACGCAGGAGAGCAAGCCTTTCTCACCAGGGCAAACTCTAGCACTAGCTGTGTGATAACCATCGTAAACGAAGGGGCAAGAGTAACGTCTACTCTCTTTCTTTCAAGTGTGAGATCGACTTTCCTCTCGTCTTCTAAGGTACAGTGGATGGCTATACGTAATGAGGATTTATCAAAGCTCGGGGATAATAGACAGGAAATAACCACATTGAACAAGGTCAGGAGGCCTGGAATCCTTTCTCACATCTGCTCTCTGGCTCAGAAGCAGCTGGCATCCATGTAGCTCAGGGGAGCTCTCCTCATAGCTCTGGCACCTCCACATTTCCAAGCCTTACACTCTGCTGATTTTTATAAAAAGGAGAGGGAGGGGTTGTCCTAATACAGGTGCTTCTTGTCTTCACTGCCTAACACTGAATCTCCTTCATTTCCCACCATTAACCAAAGGCGATGCTGATCCCCTTTGGAACATCCCTCAGCTCCACCAACATAGTGTGTTCGAATCCTGTGTTCCTCAGTGGTCAACCACATATAAGTTAGCATCACTGCCATTTTATAAAAATTTTTTTTTTTTGGTTTTTCAAGGTAGGGTCCCACTCTAGCCCAGGCTGACCTGGAATTCACTATGTCATCTCAGGGTGGCCTTGACCTCACAGTGATCCTCCTACCTCTGCCTCCCAAGTGCTGTGATTAAAGGCATGCACCACCACCACTCCCGGCTTCGTTTTAATTTTTTTTTTTTTTGGAGAGAGACACAGAGAGAGACAGAGAGAGAGGGGGGAGGGGAGAGGAAGACAGAGATGGGCGCACCAGCAGTGTCTCAGCTGCTGAAAATGAAATCCAGATGTGTGCGCCCCCTTGTGGTCAAGTGAGGCATTGCACCCTTGCGTCACTTTGCATCTGGCTAAACGTGGGCCTGGAGATTGGAACCGCTGGAGATTGGAACCAGCCTTCTTAGGCTTAGGAGGCAGGCACCTTAACCCCTAAGCCATCTATCCAGCCCCGTTTTAATTTTTTTAAATTTATTTGATACATCTGTGTTCCTGTGTGTAGTGTGTGTGTGTGTGTGTGTGTGTGTGTGTGCACCACAGCACGTGTGGAGGTCAGAGGACAGCTTTCTCATCCATCCTCACTTCCACCTTGTTTGAGGCAGGGTCTCGTTCACCACTCAGTTCGCAAGCTTCCAGGAAATTCTCCCTTCTCTGCCTCTATTCCTGTCGTAGGTACAGTGGGATTACAGAAGCCCACCACAGCTTCTGACTTTTGTGGGGGTCTGAACTCATGTACTCAGAATTGCACCACAATTGCCTTATCCACTGAGCCGTCTCCTCAATCCAGTATCATTACTATTTTTCAAAGCCTTGCTAAATTTGTCCAAAAAAAGCAGTTATTTTGTGCAAGTGATATCTTGCCCCCACCCCACTAAACATTCACGCTCAGCCTTACACACCACTGATCGGGTTATCCACACACTAAGTCATTTAGGCAGAATTTTTCTTTTGAATGGCAGAAGTGCTTGTTGGTAAGGGGCAGTTGACAATTGTTAGACAAAAGTTGATGATCATGCATGCAAATGAGCAGGAGAACAAGTTGGAGAGTGTAGATCGGGAGTGCTTCATGGCTTGTTGGTATTTGATTAGATTTTGACGCATAGGTAGGGCTTAAGCAGATGAGATTTGAGAGAAAAGCTTTTCTGATGGAGGGAGGACTGAGGTAGGGTGGTGGGAAAGAAGTGAGCATGCCGGGAGGTGCTGAGTCACTGGCTTAGTTAAGGCCCTTGCCATTAGGGAGTCTGGCTAGAAATGAAAGAAGGGAGGGTTATGGAGAGCCTTGAGTATCTGGTAGGGAATTTGGATGAGTCTTCTACAAACAGGGGAGAAAAGAAAATAGAAAGTTAACCTCTTGGATGACCAAAAAAGGTGACTGAAGGCTGGGTGACCTTGGGGGGGGGTTGTTTTGTCTGCTAGACTAAAGTTTCCCACATCAATGGTAAACTGCTATAAATAAGGCACTGTGTTGAGAAGGCCAGAGCCCCTGGCAAATGGATTTCCTAGAGTGAGTGTGTGAGTGAGCAGAAACATCTGCCAAACTCCTAGAAAGTGCATTTAATACGGAGGCTGGTGCTAAGTATTGAGATTAAGGGAAGAATGGGAGGGGGACTGAAGTATAAATCTCCCATGGAAGCTTTTCTAGAGTTCAAGTGCTTGGGAGGGACTGAGTAGCGGGAACAGTTAGCATCACTACAGCTTTTGCATGAGTGATATTTTTTATTGCACGGACCAATCTAGGAGCATGGATTCTCCAAGGCTGTCATTCTTGCACCTTCACATTTGCTGTTCCCACTCCCAGCAGTTTCAGAGCCCATGGCAACAGTAATCATCTCTGCTCCACCAGCTGACAGAATCCTATGACACCAGGGAAAGAATTCTCTGGAAGAAATGTACTGGTGTGTTCTTCCCTTCTCTCTGTCTAGCCAGCCCCTTAAGCACAGAAACACAGTTTTCTGCATCCACTTGTGTTGCTCTTACAAAAATCCCACAGCCTGAAAAACTAACAAGAGAAATTTAGTTGTGCAGTCCCGGACCCTGGAAAGTTCAAGATCAAGGTACTGCCTTTTATTTGGTAAAGGTCTGCAGGAGTACAAAAATCTCACATAGTAGACGGCCGACGGTGAAAGAGGTGAATGCTTTGTCCTTACAGGTCCCAATCCCACCCATGGGGACACTGTCCTCATGTCTCAGTCACCTCCTAAAAGCCCCACTTCCTGATACTGTGACAATGCCATTATGTTTCAACAGTGCAATTTTTGGTGGTACATTTTGATCTTAGCAACTATATAGCTGGTGGCTTGTGTTCTGGCATGGACTGAATGGTTGCATCATTCATATTTACTTATATCTATATCTGGAAAAATGTCACTCATACATATGTATAATATATATATGTATAATATATATATATATGTCATTATATACATGTATTGTACGGCGTTTTTCCTCTGGACACAATATGAAGCATTCTTGGGGGAAAGAATGCTTTGGCCCAGTAGCCGTGGCAACTTTGGAGCAGAACAACACTGTGATGCGATGTCTATAGTAATGACAACTCCCTGGTAGATGGAAAAGGGAGGTCACAAGACCCGCACCTGAAGTTACAGCAGTTGTCCCTGCCTGCTCTCTCTCCAGCTGCAAGTGATCTTGGGAAAAAGCTAGATTACGTAGGCGGTAGAAGAAGGTTAGCTAGAAGAGGGACTCCACTGTGCGGCTTCTCTGAGGTTGTCATCCAGGATAGGGCTGGACTTTGTGGTGATGCAGCTGCCCTTGAGTCACCCATGTGCCTGTAAGTAACCCCAACCCTGCTCTGTAAGTAACCCCAATGAACTCATTGGTTCACTAAAACTGGTTTTGGGTTAATTTTCCTGTGGTCTGCCATGTGTGCCCTGTCTGGGGGAGAAAACATGTGTTCATTTCTAGTGACAACATGTGCGTGTGTGCGCGCACATGTGTGTGTGTCCTTAATCTCTCATGTGGTGGTACTTAGAGATGGAGTCTTTTCCAGGTACTTGGGTTTGGATGAGAGGATGGTGGTACAGTATTCCCAATGGGATTAACGTCCCTTTAAGGAAGAGGGTCAGACATGATGAGGCTGGGGAAATGGCTCAGAGGGTAACGCGCACCATGAGTTCAAATCCCCAGCACCCATGTACATCGTTGGCATGGTGGCAAATGCCTGTGACCCCAGCATTGGGGAGGAAGAGACAAGGGAATCCCCAAGATTGCTGTCTAGGTACTCTATCCAAATGTGTGAGTTCCAGGTTCAGTGAGAGACTCCAAGGCTTAAAAATAAGGTGGACAGGCTGGAGAGATGGCTTAGCGGTTAAGGCGCCTGCCTCCTAAGCCTAAGAACACTGGTTCCAATCTCCAGGTCCCACGTTTAGCCAGATGTAAAGTGACTCAAGGGCGCAATGCCCCACTTGACCACAAGGGGGCCCACGCATCTGGATTGTGTTCTCAGCAGCTGAGAGGTTGCTGGTGCACCCATCTCTATCTGTCTCCCTCTCCCTCTTTCTGTCTCTCTCCAAAAAAATATAATAAGGTGGACAATGATTGAGGAATACTCCCAACATTGACCTCTGACCCCCCCACATGCATGTAAACACAAGTGCAGCTACATACATATGAATATGCACGCACACCACATGCACAGATAATGTAAAAAAAAGAAAGGAAGTGAAAGAGATAGGTGCTCTCTGCTTGTCCATCTCCTTCTCCCACCTCATCTCCACTCCCTTCTCTGCATAAGTACACCAGGAAAAGGCCATGGAAGGATGTAGGCAGAGGGAGGACCCTTACCAAAGCCCGTGGATGCCAGCGCCTTCATCCTAACTAGTTTCCAGAACTATGAGAAATCAATGCTTGTTTAAGCCAAACAGTCGCGGGTGATTAACTAGAACTGCCCCAAGTAAGACATGCTTCATTTTGAGATTCAGGAAATTGTCTAAGAGACAGCTACGGTTTGAGCGACAAAACGTTGCCACCTCCGTTCTCTTGACTTTGATTGTGGCTGGGGCCACAGCACAGAGCACTGGAGAGTAGGGTGCACCTGGTGCCAAGGGCTGGGAGGCGTGGACTGGAGACTGGAGAGAGCAAGTAGGAAGCGAATCCCACAGAACGTACTTAGCTAGGAGTGCAGACCCAAGTCAAGAATTTGGGTCCAGAATACTGGAAAAGGCAGGTGTGGCGCCGTTGGCTCCCCAAGTCTTTCACATACCTCTCTGCCTTCCTTATTTCCGGACTGTTCCAATCCTGGGTAGAAGATGCCACAAGGAGAGGAGTCCCAGCCCGCAACAGCTGCCAGTCTCCGCAAGAGAATAATACAACTCTATTTGGCCTGGAAACCAATCCTTCTCCCTTCCCTTAAGTGTCCCCAAACATACCAAGCATATCAGCCCCTCCTGTTGATCCTGGAACGGACTGGCCGTCTCTGCTCACCTCAGCGCATCACTGTGGCATAGGATTTCACGAGAGGGGAATGGTGCCTTTGGCACCCCTCTGTCATCCTTTACAGGGCTCAGTGAAAGGTCTTTCTCCCTCCCCACCCCCCCACAGATCGCTTTTGTTGTGTGTAAGTTAAGTGTGCCTTGAGCAAAGCGCTGCCAGGTGGTGACAAATGCTGGAGACAGTTCCTTGAAAACGTGTCTCTGGTAGGGAGCCAACCCGTTTCAGCAGGGATGGCAGGGCTGCAGATGGGACGTGGAAATAAACGATTGCCCCAGGCCAGCTCCACAGACAAACGATGAGCTAATTTCTGCTCAGTAAGACTGCTATGTATTTGTTGGTCAGAATCTGCCAAAAAACTTCAAGTTCACGTGCTATGAGCTGTACTCTCCCCCTTATGTCTCTCTGGCTCTGTTGAATCCTTAAACAGCCCATTTCTTTGAGCCCGAGGCTAAACAGTGTGAGGGCTTGGATTCATCGTGAACAAGGTAGCTCAACACGCTCAGGAAGGGAGAGAGGGCTCAGAGGCATGAAAGGATGAATGAATGCTGTGTGCTGTGGAGAGCGTGTGTCGTGTGGAGTGCATGTGGGGTGTGGCATGTATGTGTGGTGTGGGGGGTGTGTGTGGTGTGAAGGGTGTGTGTGGTGTGGAGGGTGTGTGTAGAGTGGAGGGAGTGTGTAGAGTGGAGGGTGTGTGTGGTGTGGAGGGTGTGTGTAGAGTGGAGGGTGTGTGTGTGGAGGTGTGTGTGTGGAGGGTGTGTGTGGTGTGGAGGGTGTGTGTGGAGTGGAGGGTGTGTGTAGAGTGGAGGGGTGTGTGTGTGGAGGGTGTGGAGTGGTGTGTGTGTGGAGTGGAGGTGTGTGTGGTGTGGAGGGTGTGTGTGGTGTGGAGGGTGTGTGTGGTGTGGAGGGTGTGTGTGGTGTGGGGGTGTGTGTGGTGTGAGGGTGTGTGGAGTGGAGGGTGTGTGTGGAGTGGAGGGTGTGTGGAGTGGAGGGTGTGTGTGGTGTGGAGTGGAGGGTGTGTGTGGTGTGGAGGGTGTGTGGTGTGTGTGTGTGTGGAAGGGTGTGTGTGGTGTGGAGGTGTGTGTGGAGTGGAGGGTGGTGTGTGTGTGTGTGCTGTGGGGGTGTGTGTGTGTGGAGTGTGTGTGTGGAGTGGAGGTGTGTGTGTGTGGAGGTGTGTGTGGAGTGGAGGGTGTGTGTGGTGTGGAGGGTGTGTGGTGTGTGGGGTGTGTGTGTGGAGGGTGTGTGGAGGGTGTGTGTGGTGTGGGGGGTGTGTGTGGTGTGAAGAGTGTGTGTGGAGTGGAGGGTGTGTGTGGTGTGGAGGGTGTGTGTGGTGTGAAGGGTGTGTGTGGTGTGTGGTGTGAAGAGTGTGTGGTGTGGAGGTGTGTGTGTGGAGTGGTGTGTGCTGTGGAGGTGTGTGGAGGTGTGGTGTGGAGGGTGTGTGTGGAGGTGTGTGTGTGGTGTGGTGTGGTGTGGAGGTGTGTGTGTGGAGGTGTGTGTGGTGTGGGTGTGTGTGTGGTGGAGGGGTGTGTGTGGTGTGGAGTGTGTGTGTGTGTGTGGTGTGGAGGTGTGTGTGTGGTGTGGAGGGTGTGTGGTGGGGGTGTGTGTGTGTGGTGTGTGTGGTGTGGTGTGTGTGTGTGTGGAGGGTGTGTGTGTGGAGGGTGTGTGTGTGGTGGTGTGTGTGTGTGGAGGTGTGTGTGTGTGTGTGGAGGGTGTGTGTGGTGTGGAGGGTGTGTGTGGTGGAGGGTGTGTGTGTGGTGTGTAGAGTGGAGGGTGTGTGTGTGGAGGGTGTGTGGGTGTGAAGGGGTGTGGAGGGTGTGTGTGGGTGTGAAGGGTGTGTGTGTGTAGAGTGGAGGGTGTGTGTGGTGTGGAGGGTGTGTGTAAAGGGGTGTGTGTGGTGTGGGGTGTGTGTGTGTGTGTGGGGTGTGTGTGGTGTGGAGGGTGTGTGTGGTGAAAAAGTGTGTGTGGGTGTGGTGTGGAGGGTGGTGTGTGTGTAGAGTGGAGGTGTGTGTGGTGTAAAGGGTGTGTGTGGTGTAAAGGGTGTGTGTGGTGTAAAGGGTGTGTGTGGTGAAGGGTGTGTGGTGTGGAGGGTGTGTGTGGAGTGGAGGGTGTGTGTGGTGTGGAGGGTGTGTGTGGTGTGGAGGGTGTGTGTGGTGTGGAGGGTGTGTGTGGTGTGGAGGGTGTGTGTAGAGTGGAGGGTGTGTGTGGTGTGGGGTGTGTGTGATGTGGAGGCACCACTGTCCTTCACACGTTTCTCTTCCTCTTTGTAGATCACTAGAAATGCAGTGTGTGTTACATGGCCTTCCACTTAGCACGTTTCTTGCCCCTCTGTCCTGTATGTCTCTTTTTCTGAGTCAAAGGAGGTAAATTTATAATTACCTATCAGCTACGCAAAACACAATGAGAACAGAGCCTCCTGAAAACCACCGTGGTCACATCTTCTAGACCCAAATCCAAGCGTCTTGTGTTGTATTGTCAGCTAAGGTGTTGAGACAGTGTGTGTTTCTGTTCATTCCCACATCAAGGAAACCAGGCAGTGAAATAAAAATTCAAACCAGCTTGACGTTAGCTACGAAGATTTGCATGATGTTTCCAAAACAACTTTATCAATAGATAGTTCACGTATTATACAATTCACTAAGTGAACATTCAGTACTTTAAAGTGAATTTATAGGTATGTACAGCAATACTAAGACTGATTTTAGAACATTTTTTTTCATTTGTAAAGGAAATACTGAAACTTCTTTTATTATTCCCCTAGTTCCCAACCTTACCACAAACTGGCCTCTAGTTCCTAATCTAAAATAACCCAGCACTTCCCATCCCCCCCAGCTTAATCTGTTTTCTTTCTTTATAGATTTTTTTTTCTTATGGCCCATTCATGTGAATGGACTCATATAATATTTGGCCTATTATGACTGGTGTCTAATACGTGGTGTATTGTCTAGGTTCATATGTATTATAGTTTGTATTGGTATTTGTATTAGTCAGGGTTCTCTAGAGGAACAGAATGGACAGAATGAATTGTATTAAAAGGGGATTTATTGGATTAGCTTACACAGTCCAGCAATAGCAGGTTGCAGGTCCGAGAGGGAAGAAACCCGGTAGCTGCTCAGTGCACGAGGCTGGAGGCCTCAGCAGTCCCAATCCGGCACTGAAGGCCTGGAGGCTTCCTGGAGAGACGCTGCTCTTCAGTCCACCCTGGTCTTCAGTCCACACTGGAGAGCAGCAACACCAAGCAGCAGGTACCAAGCAGAAAACACCAAGCAGCTAGTAGCACCGGCAGCCAGGTGGGAGAGAGAGAGCCTTTCTTCCCAGAGCTCCTTTTTATCAACCAGCCCCCTCCTCCAAGAGGGGCCGCCCACTCTGGGCCACCCACTCTGGGGGAAGGCTTACCCCTGGGGGCAGGATTCTTCCTTTAGTTAATCCTTCCTAGAGGCAGCCTCAGAAACACACTTATGAGGAATGTCTGTGGATTCCTAAACAAATCAAGTTGACACAAACTTAACCATCACAGTATTCATTCTTTTTTACGGCTAAATAATACTTCACCAAACAGATGTACCACCATGTTTGCATCTATTTGTCAGTCGATGTACATTTGAGTTCTTTCCAGTTTGGGGCGATCATAATACTCCTACTGTGAACGTTTTTGTGTTATGTTTTGTGTAGACATATGCTTGCTGTTATAAATTCTATTGTCAACAGTGATCAAACCTTCATTTACACAATCACTCATCTGTCTGGTTTTGTGTCAGATGTAAGTGGACATTATTGGTGGACCGCCTAGTCCATAATAATATAAACAAGTGATCAGATGAACAAGTCAGTATGGTGTGCATGTGGGGGTTGGGGCGAGTAGACAAGTCAATCCAAAGAGATTACAAACAATGCCGGGCATGGTGGTGTACACCTTTAATCCCAGCACTCGGGAGGCAGAGGTAGGAGGGTCGCCGAGAGTTCGAGGCCACCCTGAGACTACATAGTTAATTCCACATCAGCCTGGACCAGAGTGAGACCCTACCTCGCAAAACCAGAAAAAAAAAAAAAAAGATAGATAGCTACTCCACTCTCAAGGAGGAAGAGTACATAATGACTTCCTTCCAAAGACTGTAGCATAGAAAAGGGTAACTGTCGTGTAAGGATCTGATTAACACTACCTCTTCCAGGCAAGCAAGCTTCATGTCATTGGTGATCAGTCATATTGATCGGATGTGTCCCTGATATGACGTGACAGAATGACATTTTTACCTGCATGATTTTCCTCCCCACACCACATAAACCATGTCTAATCATGAGAGACCTATCAGACACATTCAGACTAAAGGTATGCTACAAAACCCCTGACAACACTGCCAAGGTCACTGAAAATAAGGACAATCTGAAGCATTGTCACCCCTCCAAGGCACATTTAAGGACACATAAAGTGATACTCACCCTACATGGGATCTTGGGATAAGAAAGGGATAGATGAGAAAAAAATGAGAAAAAAAATAAAATACTGACTTTAGTTCATAATAATATAGACCGTTGGGTTACTGATCATAACAAAGGTACCCTGCTAACCTAAGCTGCTGTGGTACCTGGGTGTGGTAGATATACACCTCTGGACTTTTTAAAAAATACATCTTATTTATTTATTTGAGAGCGAGAAAGAGGCAGAGAGAGAGAGAGAGAGAGAGAGAGAGAGAGAATGAGAGAGAGAATGGGCATGCCAGGGCCTCCAGTCACTGCAAACGAACTCCAGACTCATGCACCACCATGTGCATCTGGCTTACGTGGGTCCTGGAGAATCGAACTGGGATCCTTTGGCTTTGCAGGCAAACGCCTTAATCGCTAAGCCATCTCTCCAGCCCCTGGATTTTTTAGCAAATATAAAAATAAGATGAAGACACCACTTTAAAAGTGTAAGTGCCTTGCTTTCCCAACTCCCACCCTTTTTTCAGGCATTCGTCTCTCTTCAGCCAAAGCATCAGTGAATACAGTGTGTGACAATGTCTGCAAAGTGACTGAATCTGCTCTCTGGAGCCCAATATGGTAGAAGAGGCCTGGATTTAGGCAATCTCCCTCCAGGCTCAAATTCTCCATTGTGTGGTGGTTTGAATGTAAAATGCTATGCCCCTCCCCCCCCCCCACCAGCCTCATGTGTTTTGCAAACTTCATCCCCAGCTGGTGGCGGTTTGCAGAGTCTTTGGGAGGTGGAGCCTTGCTGGCGGAGGTGTGTCACTGGAGGCGGGCCTTGAGGTTGACTAGCAGCTCACTGGGTGGTCTGAGCTCTCAGCTCACTTTGAACTCCCATTCAGACGATATGACAAGACGTGACGTCCAGCTGCCTGCTCTTCTATGCTCTTCCTGCCATGATGAAGCTTCCACTCAAAACTATAGGCTGATATAAAACCTTTCCTTCCATATGCTACTTGTAAAAATGTTTATGAGAAAAGATTCATTAGACTGACTTACACAATAGAGCTGCCCAAACTGCCTCTTTCTCTCTCTTCTTACACATTATGTCTTTTAATTAGCTATTAAGAGAAGGCGGTTTCTGCAGTACTTTTTCATTCTATGTTTAGTTTTGTGTGTCCCTCTCCCTCCCTTTCTCCTGTCCTCCTAGTCCTTTCTGCTTCCATATTCAGTCCATCCCTCCACTTGCCTGTCTCCTCTCCCCTCCTCTAATCACTCCCCACTTCTCCTCTCTCCAAGCCTCCTTCTAGTTTCCTGACCAACACTATTGATACTTATGACAACTTAGAAACAAACAAACAAGAAACAATTCCACATTGCGATCCACACAGGAGACAGACCATGCGGCATTTCTCTTTCTGAACCTGAGTTACCTCACTCATATACTGTTTTTGATGGTTTCTTTTTCTGGGGGGGGGGTTGTCCCAGAGAGGGTCACTGTAATATCATGTGTCAGGAGGGGCAACTACATGAGAACTGTGGATCACAGTTTTCTCAGGGAGCTGAGAATGAGAAGGTTGGGATGAATGAGTGGTGAAAGTCCCCGTGATGAGGCGGACACTCCTGCAGATGGAATCCTCCACAGATCCCCTCCTCACTCCCTTCATATCTTCTGCTGAGCGTCTCCCATGATCTCTACAGGAATCTGGCTCCTTCTCACTTCTGGTCCCGTTACTACCTTGGTTTCAGAAGCTATTATCATTCCTAAGATTATTCCAGCACACCCCACATTCCACTTGCTTCTTCTGTGTGTGTGTGTACATATGAATACTCCATGTGGAAGCCAGAGGACAACCTTGGGCTCTCAATCCTTGCTTTCTACCAAGAGATAGGGTCTCTCTTGTTTGCTACAGCAGCTGGCCCACCAGCTTTGGGATTTTCCTGACTCTGCCTCTCATGCTGTAGGCCCTCTGGGATTACAGATTCGTGCCCTATTTACATTCAGCTTTATGTGGGTTCTGAGTATCCAAATGCTGGCCATTAAGTATGAGCATCAAAGTGCTTTTAACCATTAAGCCATGTCCCCAGCCACTCTCTTTCAACCTTTTCCTAATTTTTGGTACAGGACCCACAATGTCCTTTGGAAATGAAAGCCATACCATGTTTTTCTGCACAAAACACTCTAACGATGGTCCACCTTACTCCCTAAAAACCAGTGCCCTTCTTTTGTGGCTGTCCTAAGTCCTATGTCAGGTGGAGTTTTCCTTTCTTCTGACCTCATCCCCAACCCTCTCTTCTTCAGTCAGTCCATGTGCAACCAGCCTCCATGTATACCCAAAGCACATTCCTTCCTCAGGGCTGTTGCTTTGCTATTCCTCCTGCATGGATGCCCTTTCCCTGAGATCATGCTTTGTTCCAAGACTTCGTTCAGTCACTTAGCTAGAAAGGTTGCTGTGGGTCATCCTGTCTACAACACTGACTTATTCCCCACTCCCTTTGCTGCCTCTGTTCTTACCCATAGCACTTCTGCCATCTGACATCTCATGTTTGTTTATAAAAATAAGATGAAGACACCACTTTAAAAGTGTAAGTGCCTTGCTTTCCCAACTCCCACCCTTTTTCAGGCATTCGTCTCTCTTCAGCCAAAGCATCAGTGAATACAGTGTGTGACAATGTCTGCAAAGTGACTGAATCTGCTCTCTGGAGTCCAATATGGTAGAAGAGGCCTGGATTTAGGCAATCTCCCTCCAGGCTCAAATTCTCCATTGTGTGGTGGTTTGAATGTAAAATGCTGTGCCCACCCCCCCCCCACACCAGCCTCATGTGTTTTGCAAACTTCATCCCCAGCTGGTGGCGGTTTGCAGAGTCTTTGGGAGGTGG
The DNA here is from genome assembly GCA_036365145.1 of Orientallactaga sibirica. Classification (NCBI taxonomy): domain Eukaryota; kingdom Metazoa; phylum Chordata; class Mammalia; order Rodentia; family Dipodidae; genus Orientallactaga; species Orientallactaga sibirica. Next base: position 3,314,506 of record JAEOAD010000035.1, read on the forward strand.
AGCCTTGCTGGCGGAGGTGTGTCACTGGAGGCGGGCCTTGAGGTTGACTAGCAGCTCACTGGGTGGTCTGAGCTCTCAGCTCACTTTGAACTCCCATTCAGAAGATATGACAAGACGTGACGTCCAGCTGCCTGCTCTTCTATGCTCTTCCTGCCATGATGAAGCTTCCACTCAAAACTATAGGCTGATATAAAACCTTTCCTTCCATATGCTACTTGTAAAAATGTTTATGAGAAAAGATTCATTAGACTGACTTACACAATAGAGCTGCCCAAACTGCCTCTTTCTCTCTCTTCTTACACATTATGTCTTTTAATTAGCTATTAAGAGAAGGCGGTTTCTGCAGTACTTTTTCATTCTATGTTTAGTTTTTGTGTGTCCCTCTCCCTCCCTTTCTCCTGTCCTCCTAGTCCTTTCTGCTTCCGTATTCAGTCCAGCCCTCCACTTGCCTGTCTCCTCTCCCCTCCTCTAATCACTCCCCACTTCTCCTCTTTCCAAACCTCCTTCTAGTTTCCTGACTGACACTCTTGATACTTATGACAACTTAGAAACAAACAAACAAGAAACAATTCCACATTGCGATCCACACAGGAGACAGACCATGCGGCATTTCTCTTTCTGAACCTGAGTTACCTCACTCATATACTGTTTTTGATGGTTTCTTTTTCTGGGGGGGGGTTGTCCCAGAGAGGGTCACTGTAATATCACGTGTCAGGAGGGGCAACTACTCAACTGTGGATCACAGTTTTCTCAGGGAGCTGAGAATGAGAAGGTTGGGATGAATGAGTGGTGAAAGTCCCCGTGATGAGGTGGACACTCCTGCAGATGGAATCCTCCACAGATCCCCTCCTCACTCCCTTCATATCTTCTGCTGAGCGTCTCCCATGATCTCTACAGGAATCTGGCCCCTTTTCACTTCTGGCCCCGTTACTACCTTGGTTTCAGAAGCTATTATCATTCCTAAGATTATTCCAGCACACCCCACATTCCACTTGCTTCTTCTGTGTGTGTGTGTGTACATATGAATACTCCATGTGGAAGCCAGAGGACAACCTTGGGCTCTCAATCCTTGCTTTCTACCAAGAGATAGGGTCTCTCTTGTTTGCTACAGCAGCTGGCCCACCAGCTTTGGGATTTTCCTGACTCTGCCTCTCATGCTGTAGGCCCTCTGGGATTACAGATTCGTGCCCTATTTACATTCAGCTTTATGTGGGTTCTGAGTATCCAAATGCTGGCCATTAAGTATGAGCATCAAAGTGCTTTTAACCATTAAGCCATGTCCCCAGCCACTCTTTTTCAACCTTTTCCTAATTTTTGGTACAGGACCCACAATGTCCTTTGGAAATGAAAGCCATACCATGTTTTTCTGCACAAAACGCTCTAACGATGGTCCACCTTACTCCCTAAAAACCAGCGCCCTTCTTTTGTGGCTGTCCTACGTCCTATGTCAGGTGGAGTTTTCCTTTCTTCTGACCTCATCCCCAACCCTCTCTTCTTCAGTCAGTCCATGTGCAACCAGCCTCCATGTATACCCAAAGCACATTCCTTCCTCAGGGCTGTTGCTTTGCTATTCCTCCTGCATGGATGCCCTTTCCCTGAGATCATGCTTTGTTCCAAGACTTCGTTCAGTCACTTAGCTAGAAAGGTTGCTGTGGGTCATCCTGTCTACAACACTGACTTATTCCCCACTCCCTTTGCTGCCTCTGTTCTTACCCATAGCACTTCTGCCATCTGACATCTCATGTTTGTTAGGCTGCTAAATTTTTCTCTTTTTAAAATGTTTTTATTTATTTGAGAGAGAGGGGGTGGAGGAGGAACACAGAGAGGGAGAAAACATGTGCACCAGGGCCTCTTGTCACTGCAAACAAACTCCAGAAGCTTGGGCCACTTTGTGTATTTGGTTGTGCCTGGCTTTACACGAGTGCTGGGGAGTCAAATCCGGACCAGCAGGCTTTGCAAGCAAGTGCCTTTGCTGAGCCATCTCTCCTGGCCAGTCTACTAATTTTCCTTCTCTTGATTGACTGTACCTTGAGGTACAGGACATTTATGATGTCCCCTGTTATATCTTTGATGCCTGACACAGTACCTGGCATATAGCAGTTACTTAATTGAGTTCAGGAGCTGAGGAGATGGTTTAACCAGTAAAGCATTGGGCAAGAGTCAGGGTCCAAGTTGGCACCCTCAGGACCTCCATAAATGCCAGGTGGGCATGGCAGCCTATCTGAAATTCCAGTGTCTCAGAAATGGAGACCAGGGATCTCCAGGGCAAGCCAGTTAGTGAGACCAACAGAACCAGCGAGCTCTGGTTTCAGTAAGAGACCTTGTCTCAGTAAATAAGGTGAAGCGTGATCAAGGAGGGCATAAGAAGTCAACTTTTGGCCTCCACATACATGTGTGTGCACACATGTGCCACAATGAAAATATGCAACAAGCATGTATTTCATATGCCACAAGCATGTATAAAAATTAAAACAAACAAATATTATTTATGTAAAAATAAATAATAAATGAGTAAGTGAATGAATGTTGAGTAGTGAATAAATGTTTCTATGAGTCAGGAACTTGCCTCCAGTTACATTGCTGATGACTTGGTACAGACCTCATCTCTCCTCAGCTCTTCGGAACTGAGATTAGACCTAAGGCTTAGACTTTCACATAATGAAGCTGTGAAAACTCTAGCTGGTTGTGGTGCACACCTTTAATCCCAGTACTTGGGAGGCAGAGGTAGGTGGATCACCATGAGTTCAAGGCCACCCTGAGACTACATACTGAATTCCAGGTAGCCAGGACTAGAGTGAGACCCTACCTTTAAAAAAAAAAAAACCCTCCATCTACCTCCTGATAAGTCACCCTCACCCTGGTGGCTGTGGGCATGAACTGGCCTCTGATATGAATAAGAGACAGAAAAGGGAGGGAAATATTAGTGCTTAAAAAAACAAATCAGTTAAAATTTCAGAAGTGTTTTAGTACCATACATCTCCTTTTGCCTATTTGCTTCTGGCTTTTTTTCCTTCAGTAGATCATGAACATCTTGCAGGGAAGGGCTGTGTGTTAGGCGTCTATGAATACCCAATCCCTAGACTTTGGGTGCACAGCACATAGAAGTTTCACTGGACAAGAATAATTGCCTGCAAGAAATTTTACTCTGTGGTAGTCAAGTCTATTGTAGTTTGTGAAACAGAAGTGCCAAGGGCTCACATTAGCAGGTTGCTGAAAGTCTTGTTCAATTCAGGCAGTGTCACATTAACTGTTCCAGGGCACATGAACAAATACCTACTCGCCCCAGAGAGACCACCAATGACAGATCAAAGGAATGATTCCATCACAAGGCATGGGTAGGAAATTACAGGAACATGGGTGTGGAGGTTTGAATGTAGGCTATCGTGTGTTTGAATACTTAATCCCCAGCTGGTGGCACTGTCTGGGAAGGTTGTGGAACCCTTAGAAATGAGCCTTGCTGGAAAAAGTGTGTTACTGAGGGTGGGCCTTGAGTCTTTCTAGCCTAGTCCTGCTTGCTATTCTCTCTGTCTCCTCTTCCTTTCTCCCTGCTAATGTGATGATATGATGTCACTTCCTGCTCCTGCCATGCCTTCCCTGCCATGAAGGACTTGTACCCTGTGGAACTAAACCAAAATAAACTTCCTTTCTATAAACTGTTTGTGGTCAGGTGTGTGTGTGTGTGTTCACAGAAACAAGCAAATAACTCATACAATATACCCAACAGCTACATTACTGAAAAGTCCTGCCTCAGCTGTGTAGATGGAGTGCCCCCCTTCATCAACTTTCCACCCTCTCTAGATTCTACCATTTCCGGAGACCATGTGCAGCTGGAAGATAATTACATGCTGCCCGGAGATGGTTCCAGGTTGAGCGTCTGTAATCTCAGGTGAGGGTTTAATGGACCTCCCCACCTCCTCCTTCTATAAGGGAATGTCAACACCTGAACTTGTTGAGGAGCGCTCACAGGCAATACAGCTGCTCTGAAGAAGATGGTAATGGCTGTGTTATGTGCCTTCAGGAGAGCGTTCCACAGCAGGCAGAGATAAAGGAGTTTTTTGTTTTTCCTTTGGACACCTCGACTGAGCACAAACACAACTGCAAAGACCAAAACTCCCTTTGTAGAAGACACCCACGAAGACAGCTCTCCTTGCGTTTAAGCCCTGCCTCTAGCTGTGGAGTCTTGCACGATTCACTTCAGTTTGCCCGTCCCCCAATCATCTTATTGATAAAACATTCCATTGTGTTCAAGCGAAGCAGTGAACAGCAGCTGAGCTGAGATTCAAACCCGGAGAGGTAACGCTGGCTCCAGAGACCCCTAATGCAGACACTGTGTCACACGGAACAGTAAGTTCTAAACTAAAGATTCATCTGAATTTTGAAAATGAAGCATCACTTGAGTATCAAATATTTCAGCCAGGGCAAGAAGATTTCAGAAAGCACAATGCAGAGTTATTTAGACATTCCCCACAGGGTGCATGAGGCCTATGGGAGTCAGCGCAGGCGAAGATCACCGAGGGAGGACAGGCAGGGGACCTGCTCCCCACACTGGTCACCATCACACTATGAAGGGCTATCTCAGAGGCCACCTGTGGCCTCAGTTTCTCTGACTAGCATGTCACCTGTAGGGCCCTTCCTCTGAAAACCTCTTTAGAAATGTACTGAGCTATGTAGGGGAGCAGGGGACTTCTTTCACGGCGGGAAGAGAGAAGTAAAGTGAGGAGGGAAAAAAAGCAGTACAGAGCGTGTTGGTGGCACGAGAGCTTCCCTATAGCGTTGTCACATGGTCCAGCTTGGTTCTGTTCCCGTGGCCATTCACCCAAGGACTGCGGAGTCCAGTGAGAGGTGAGCGCCTGGCCATCTCTCCACCACGCCTCTTCCTCCCGGCACCCAGCAGCTGGGCAGATGTTTCCAGGGGCCCTGAGCGCAGAGACTGCAGGATCCAGTTGCCTGGGGCTTGACTTCCTCTTCTGCCTCTTTGAAGTCTGTGACAGTAGGCATCATCCTTTCAGTCCCTTTGTTAGGAGGATAAGGACAATCGCTACTGACATTTTAGTGGGTCATCTAGGATCAACGACCAAACAGCTGTAGGTTTGCAAGTGTACTATTTGGCACAATGATGATCGTCTTTTTCTTGGTCTCGTGGCCAATTTGCCCTAAACACGTCCCTGGCACTGTCTCAGATCTGTACCTATGTGTTGCTTTGCATCAGACACTGTGCTTAGTGCTTCACATGTGTGATCTGATCAAAACACCAAAGAAGCCTTCGGAAAGGCCTGAAGTACCATTTACAATGAAGATATTGAGATTTACAGTGGGTGACTCACCATCAGGTCGAGAGGCTGTGTCTGAGGGTCAGCATCTATGGGCCAGAACCCTGGTGAGATCCTTTCTCAAGAAGTGCTGGGGGCCAGGGGTGGTGGTGCACACCTTTAATCCTAGCACTTTGGAGGCAGAGGTTGGAGGATCACCGTGAGTTCGAGGCCACCCTGAGACTACATAGTGAATTACAGGTCAGCCTGGAGCAAAGTGAAACCCTACCTTGAAAAAAAACAAACAAACAAAAAAAAAAAAAGTGCTGGGGAAGTGGGGTAGGTCAGAGTACCTCAGAGAGAGTTGCTGGGTTTTTGTTTGTTTGTTTTTTTGTTTTTCAAGGTAGGGTCTCACTCTGGTCCAGGCTGACCTGGAATTCATTATGTAGTCTAAGGGTGACCTTGAACTCATGGCGATCCTCCTACCTCTGCCTCCTGAGTGCTGGGATTAAAGGTGGGTTGAGAGTTGCATTTTAAATTTAACTTCTGGGTATAAATCTTAGATGATCTAAGATACCTTGAGATATGAACAATATTTTTAGGGGGCGATAAGCAGGATGTTGGTGTTGAGAGTACGATGGGAATCGAGGTTTCTAAGCTAATTTTGTGAATGCAAATGAATTTTATGTGTTTCTGTGGCTAGTGGGTGTCTGAATGAGTGAGGATGAATTCAAGAGCTTGCACCGAGCAGACATTAAATGATTAAATGTGGCTTCCCACAAGCTCAATCTCTTTTTTTCCATTCAGCAGGTCCTGTGTGAAGTTAGATTTAGAATAGTCAAGGCCTGAAAGAGGCTCCATCTGCCACACGGGGGAAGCCTGGTTTCCTTGGTGTTCCCAAAGCTTCTTATGAGGATGATGAAGCTGTCGCTGTTGCTGTCGCTGTCACTGTCAGAGATGGTGTGCGTTGACTTCAGCAGAGGGCTTCTCAGCTTCCTCGCACGCAGGGCAGAGACTCTCCTGTGGAAGACAGATAGCAGAAATTCTCCTGCTGGTCAGGGAGGTGGTATACAGGCAGAGAGTCACTCTAGGGGTCAGCAGGTCACAGGGTGTCAGTTCTCTTCCACCTTCTTTGAGACAGGGCATCTCTCGTGGTTTTGCTACTGGCAAGGCCAGCCTAGCTGTCCTCTAAGCTTCAGATCCTACTCTGCCTCCCATTGCTGAAGGGATTGCCGATGTGTGTACCACGTTGCATGTGGCATCATGTGGGTGCTGGGGATCGAACTTGAGTCAGAGTCTTGCAGAACTACTGAACCATCTTGGCTTTGTCACGGGTCATTAGCAGCACCATCTTACCACTGTCCTCACCCAGTTCCAGGTGACATGAAAACCGAGTGTACCTAACCACCCACTAACTCGAACACATGGACTCTGACTCTCATAGTGAATCTAGGCCCCCGACTGCTAAACCAGGCACACAAGTACTTATTTCATTCTTCAACCTGCTTTCCCAGGTCATCTGCGTGCTGACCAAACACGTGTTGGTGAGAGACATCTGTGCATTTTATTTTTCCACTTGGTCTCTATAAAGATACTAAGTATACATCTAAAATGAGCCTCCAAGAAATTTGTTTTTGGCTGGGAAGATGGTTGGGAGCATAAAGTGCTTGCCGCACCAGGGTAAGGACTGGAGTTCAGGTCCCCAGTGCCATGGTGGCTGCCTTGGTAGTTGGATATGGGGGAATCTCCAGTGCAAGCTGGGCAGCTAGACTAGCTGGATGGGTGAGCCCTGGCTTCAAGTAAGAGACCTTTTCTCAGTAAAGTGAAGAGCAATTGAGAAAGACATCCAACCTCAACCGCTGGCCTCCGGATATAACATGTCCACCCACACTCAAGTGTACGGGCCCACATATGAACGTGAATACATACATAGCACACACACACACCCTCACGTATACACAAGGAAATTGCCATGACGGTAAATACTTGCTATGATTGTACGTACAGCTATTCATGCATGTATTTGTAAGTATACATACGCACACACATTGGATCCTCATCCAAGTTCTACATGACAGCTCAGCGTTGCTCAGAACTTCTGGCATTGAGGGGAACTGCCTGCCTTTCATTACACAGGTATGATTATAAGGACTACTGATGATGGCACGCAGCTAAGTAAGGAATGACATGACAAGTTGAGAGAGAGAAAGAGACATGATCCAGATTTAGATGATTCTGGCTCTTCCTGGAGAACTCTTCTGAGCACAAACTGTTCTCATTTTCTTACATATCGAGGCAAATTAAAGCAGATTACAGTGGTATGCACTTTGGTGATCCCGTGTAGGAATTAACATAAATAAGTCAGTGTGCACATGAACACACATGCATATATAAGTGTGTGCTTTTTGGTTTAGGCAAGCCCAACAAACTGGCCTTTTTTATGTGAGAGAGCTAGAGAGAGAGGGAGGGAATTGGCATGCTAAGACCTCAAGCCAGTGCAATAGAACTCCAGATGCATGTACCACCTTGTGCATATGCGCAACCTTGCATACTTGCTTCACTTTGTGCATCTGGCTTGCATAGAACCTGGAGAGACGATCATGGGTCCTTAGGCTTTGCAGGCAAGTGCCTTAACTGCTAAGCATCTCTCCAGCCCTAGGTGTGTGCTTTAAGTAAAGATTATGCTTCAGTTCCATTTTTGAGTATGCAGAGGGCAATAGGAAGATGAACTAAGCATACTTTTTGGTAATTTCCCCCACCATGTCTATGTCAAAGCCATATACACTATATCATGTATAGCTGCATCACTACATATACAGGTATAGACATTTATCATAAACATACAATATCTGAAAGGAACAAAGAAAAAAGACTTGCTGAGCTCAGGATTTGAGGGAGGAATGACCCAGTAGTAATTCCCTGTGTTTCCTTTTTGCTTGAATTTCTTAGACGTTGAGCTGAAGAGGCTGGCAACCCTGAGCTTCCCAGAGGCACAAACCAAACAAACAAGCCCTAAGGTCTGCTCTCTGACCAAGGGACCAGGGAAAGGCAATCTAGCCAGGTAGAAGATTTTCAGATGGCAGATGCTCTCCTCAGCTCACACCATAGAAAACCCTGGGACCACACCCACCTATGTCAGCAAAGGCCCTGTAGAGAGCCCCGATTCCCATCCCAACAGACTCCATGTCCCCACTGCCTAAGGGGGATTGGGTCCAAGATAGTCCAAGAGGAACTGGAACTTTCTTCTTCCTGGTTGATACTGAGGCATCCTTCCTTCTCCCCTGGGGTGATGTCAAAAGACACCTAGTTGTTGGGCTGGAGAGATGGCTTAGTGGTTAAGGCACCTGCCTGCTAAGCCTAAGAACCCAATCTCCAGGTCCCACGTTTAGCCAGATGCAAAGTGATGCAAGGACACAATGCCACACTTGCCCACAAGTGGAGTTCATTCACAGCAGCTGAGAGACTGCTGGCGCGCCCATTCTCTATCTGTCTCCCTCTCCCTCTCTGTCTGTCTCTTTCTGTGTCTCTCCAAACAAACAAACAAACAAACAAACAAACAAACAAACAAACAAGAAGCCTAGTTGTGAGTCTGGACTTCTGTCACTGCCCAGTGTAGGCCCCAGGAGTGGGGGCAGTAAGGAAGCACTCCAGTGCATATTGTGCCAGGGATACCCTTGGAGTCCAAGAAGGAGCTAGAACTCCTGCCCCTGCGAGATAGTAACTGAGAGCAACATCAGTTTGGTCAAAGGTGGAATGGAGACTCCCCTCCACCCCATGTAAATGTGACAGCTTGGTGGCCCTGTTTCCTCCATGGAATAGTGTCACAAGAGGCCAGTGGCTTACATAAGATCAGAGTCTCATAGCACAATACCTGAAATGTCTGCTTTGAATCGAAAATCACTTACCACACCAAGAGCTAAGAGGATCTCACCCGGATGAAAGAGACGATCAGTCGATGCTGACAGTGAAAGGACAGAAATATTGGGATTCAAGACGTCCCTGTGAAAAGGCTTCAGTGAGCAATTATGAACACACTTGAAAGCAAAACAACAGCAGCTAAAGTGGGAAGAAAAATCTCTAGTAAGCACTACAAGCAATAGTCAATTTTTGACAAGATGAAACTAAACTCAAGGCTTCTGTGTGTGCATGTATGACTACGTGTGCATGGGTATATGTGTTTTCTTATGTATCTGCATGTGGAGACCAGAGAATCTTAGTGTCAAACTCAGGAACACCATCCACCTCTTTGTGTCCTTTTTTTTTTTTTTTTTTTTTTTTTGAGGTAGGGTCTCACTCTAGCTCAGGCTGACCTGGAATTCACTATGTAGTCTCAGGGTGGCCTCGAACTCGTGCTGATCCTCCTACCTCTGCCTCCTGAGTGCTGGGATTAAAGGCGTGCGCCACCACGCCCGGCTCGTCCACTTCTTTGAAGACAGGGTCCCTGGAGCTTAGGCTGGACTGGTTGGCCAGTGAGCGTCTGACATCTGCCTGTCTCCACCTTCCCAGTGCTAGGATTACAGACATGTGCACCATGCCCAGCATTGTAACTGTACATGGGTATTCATGCTCATATGGGCTGTACTTTATCTAATGAACTATTTCCCCAGCCCCTCAAGGTTTTATTTTGTTTATTTTTGAGAGAGAGAGAGAGAGAGAATAGTGCACTAGGGCCTTCAGACACTGTGAACAAACTCTAGATACTTGCGCCCCCTTGTGGCACACGTGCGACATTGCACACTTGCATCACTGTGTCTGACTATGTGGGACCTGGAGATTTGAACCTGAGTTCTTCGGCTTTGCAGACAAGTGCCTCAACCATCTCTCCAGCCCTTATTTTAATTTTTTAATTTTGTTTTGTGGGTGTGTGGATGTGTTTGCATATGGAATGCCATGGTGCTTGTGTGGAGGGCAAAGGACAACCTTGCAGTGTTCTCCTTCCCCTCCATCTTTTTTTTTTTTAAGTTTAAAAAAATATTTATTTATTTGCAAGCAGAGAAAGATAGAGACCTAGAGAATGGGTGCACTAGGGCTTCTTGCTACTACGAATGAGCTCCTGATGTATGTGCCACTTTGTGCAACTGGCTTTCCACCCGGCTTTGCAAGCAAGCGCCTTAATTGCTGACGCATCTCTCCAGCCCTCTCCACCTTTTTGAGACCAGTACTCCCTTGCTTTTGCTGCTGTGTTTGTACCAGTCCAGCTGGCCTTTGAGCTTCCAGATTCTCCTGGCTCCACCTCCCAATCGATGTATGTGTGTTGGGATCACAGGCGTGTGCACCACTTTGCATCTGGATTTTTAGGTTCACCTTTGTAGCCAGGTTCTAGGGAGTCTTGCAGGCAAGTGCCTTTAAGCACTCCAGTCCCTCAATGCTTTATTTCAACTGACTTGGAAATTCGCCCTCGCTAATAGGCAAGTTGAGAATGAAGACAAGTGGCTACACCTATGAAACCCGTCCATACTTAGAAGCTGTTTCTGTTAAAAGGCATTGACCTCTCACTTGGGCCCACAGGGTACTTAAAAGCGGGATGAGTCTGACATCTTCACCTTCCTTTGACGTGTCTGACTCCTTTACTCTGGCTGAAGGCCCAGGGTAAGTCATGGTCCTCAACCTAACACTCATGCTAGTGCTCTGAAGATGGACTTGGGGGTCACTAGACCCTTTTATCTGTTGTCTGCCCAGTGTTGCCACCTGGGACAAATCTCTCTCTGCTTTTCACCATTCTTTGCATCTTTAATTGTCCAAACCTGGTTAACTGGGACTTCCAGAGCCCAAGCTTCTGCCCTTAAAATTCCAGTTATGTCCAGTCTTGGCTCCTGGGAGGCACTGTGGTCATGTGGGAGGAGGCTGAGATTTGCATTAGTAAGTCGAGAGCAGATAGTGATGTTGGCAGCAAAGTCCAAGGGCTGATCAGAACAAAGCCAGCGAGTTCCGTTTGAGGAAGATGGAACTGGATAGAACCTCCAGTGAATCAGCCTGGTGCTGGTGATCAGGGGAGCCAAACCAGGGATCGAGACAGAAGGTGCTAGGAACCAGCTCAGACAGGCTGCTCGGCAGAAGTAGCAACACAGGTTTTTGAACACGTATGTGTCAAGGTCAGACGTTGAGCTCATGGGAGATTGGAAGAGGGGGGTTGGCTTGCCTGAGGTCTCCATGTGGATGGGAAAGCTAGGTTGTGCTAAGAGGAGCATGGGCTGGGCTAGGGAGGATAAAGTGCCTAAGCTCAGGTAAATCCTTAGCCTATGTAATTCTCAAGTAAGGGATATGAGGCATTAATTAATGTTAAAGCTACTCATAAGTTTCCATACATCACAGCCACAACCAAACAATGCAAACAGGAGGATGCCCAACTCCTCCTCTGGTGGCTCGGCCACCCTAGTCCATGTCCACCAAGTCCTGGACACCAGATTTCCCATTTCCATTTGTTATGCCTCCAGGTCACTTCATCACTGAGTAAGATGCTCCTTTTATCTCCCAAGGGGTGGTGTTACCAGGTGGCAGGTGGTACAGGAAAAAGTCAAGGGTTAAAAATCGACTCTTGGCAACTATGGCAGTCCTATCATTTTACCACACACTGCTGGACCCTTTCAATCTGGTTAGTAAATGTGACCAGGGCTGGAGAGATGGCTTAGCAGTTAAGCGCTTGTCTGTGAAGCCTAAGGACCCTGGTTCGTGGCTCTATTCCCCAGGACCCACTTAAGCCAGATGCACAGGTGGCACATGCATCTGGAGTGCGTTTGCAGAGGCTAGAGGCCCTGGTGCACCCACAATTCTCTCTCTCTCTCTCTGTCCCATTCTCTCTCTGTCTGTCTATTGTTAATAAATGGATAAAAATTAAAAAAAATAAAATAATTAAAAAAACTTTTTAAAAAAGTGACCATTTGTGTGACCAGTTTTGTTGCTACCATTTCTTGCTTGGTAGGTCGATTTGGCTTACAGAGGAAATAAAACAAAACCCCAACATACCTATAGTTTTCAGATAAAAATACACTGGAAAAAAGAAAGAATTTTTAAAACTATCAAGTTACCTTATGACACACACTAGATAAAAAATAAATTAAAAAATAATTTAAAAATTAAAAATGTATATATCAGGCTGGGGTTAAAGTCTGAAAACCAGAATTTGAATCCGAGAACCCATGTAAAGCAAGACACAAACACTGCACGTCTGTTATCACAAAGCTTGCAGGCCACAGACTGGTGTTCATAAAGGCCAACAATTAGAGAGACCCTGGATCAAACAAGGCAGAAGGGAGCAATGACACTCTGATGTCCTTTGACAACCACACACACACACACACACACACACACACACACATATATGCACACATGGACACATGCACACACACACACACTCTAGAAAACATTATTTATTTATTTATTTATTTATTTATTTATTTATTTATTTAAGAAGGACAGAGAAAGAGAGAGAGAGAGAGAATGGGTGCACCAGGGCCTCTAGCTACTGCAAACGAACTCCAGATGCATGTGCCACCATGTGCATCTGGCTTACGTGGGACCTGGAGAATCAAATTGGAGTCCTTAGGCATCACAGGCATGCGTCTTAACCGCTAAGCCATCTCTTCAGCTCAGAAAACAGTACTTTTTTAGTCAAAAAGAAAATGTATGGGCTGGAGAGATGGCTTAACCATTAAGATGCTTACTTGTGAAGCCTAAGGACCCAGGTTTGACTCCCTGGAACCTACATAAGCCAAATACACATGGTGGCACATGCATCTGGAGTTCATTTGCATGGGCTAGTGGCCCTGGCCCACTCATTCTCTCTCTCTCTTTCTTTTTCCTTCTCAAATAAATAAATAAATATATTTAAAAAAGAAAATTCATGAATGAAAAACATGAACAAGATAGACCCATCCAATGTGGCATTTATAAGTGGCAGAATTGTGCATAATCCTCTTTTTATTTGACTTGTATGTTGTAAACATTTTTCAATCAGCATACATTCCATCGGAAAATACCTTCATGTTTTTTTTAAGCTGGTAGTCAGCATGAACAGATAAAATAGGCTGCAGTCTTTATATGCCGGTCACCCCTTCACAAAGGAGAGATGTTATTTTGCCAACAATCCTGAAGGCTTCTCTCTCAAATCTCACACGTCAAATCTGCCCGTGATCTGAAGCAAGGTCTGCGCAAGGAGCGAACTTCAAAGCAGAACGCGAACGGACATTTTCTCTTCAGGCTTCATGAGGACAAGGACACTGTCTTCTGGACAAAAGACAGAGAGGAATGGCCCAGAAACACAAATGTGACAGTAATGTTTGTGTTCTTCGATTCAGAAGAGAAAAATCCAGTCCAGGGAAGACAGTGCTTGTTATGGTGCTTACCGCATTGTAAATTTTTTAGGGAATTTCATGACTGGAGGTGAGGGGCGGCTGTGGGTGGGGTTGGGGAGGTTCCATTTTCACTTAACTAGCATGCAGCCAAAAGAAAGACCATAACCGACTGGTCCTGGTGGAGGGAGAAGCACTATCAAGACTTTTTTTTTCTTACTCTTATTTTTTTAAGTGCAGTCAGTGCGGACATGACACTTCACGTTGAAGGGCAGTATTGGTGTTCCAGCAATGCTCTCCCAGACCCAGGAGCAGCTGGAATACAATGTCCAAGGGCAGGCACATTTGCATGTCAAAGTGCCAACCACAAACAGCTGAGGCAGCATTTACGCACAGGCAAAGACACCCTGAATAAATCCTTGAGGTCTGTCTGTGCGAGGTCTCTACCCCTCTGAGAATCTTCTAGACTCATTACTGACATCCTTTCAAAGAAATAGCCCCAGGAGAGAGCCAATAACCTATTTATCCAGGAATGTATTTTCACTTCCTCAATTTCTCTTCATTTACTTTGTCTTTCTCTTCCTTTCTGCCGGGTTTGTTCCTGTCATTCACCAGACAGAGGGGTGGTCTGTTCCTTTAGCTCACCATTTGAAAACGTGGTGGTCGGGGTGTGGGAGAGAAGTCCAGTCCTTGAAGTTTTACAGATTACATCTCTCTGGTTCTGGAATCCTATTATTATTATTATTTTTCTTTCCTGAGAATATCAGCACAGTGCCTGGTTATTCTGTGAATTCTCTGAATTATTCTTCTACAAGACTCTTCTCATGGGGGTGGGGGAAACAGCAGAGCAAAGAATGGAATTCCACTTCCTCCTCAAGAAAGGAGAAAGGCTTGAAGTTGTGAGTTTTCCCAGGCTTCTCCTGGGACTTCAAGAAGGCTGAATTGCATAATCTCACAAAAATGTGAGCAGTGATCTCCACCTCCATAAGCTCTGATAATATATAGTCAGGGGATTAGAGAGACCCAGAAACATATGTGCAATTTCCTGACTGGAGCGCAATTAGAAATCTCCACTGCAAAATACAAATGCCTCAAGACCAAAGAACTACCGAAGTGGGAAATGTAATTTGGCACGGTGGGATCCTTTTGCCTCATGGCTTCCATTTATAATAGCTACTGGCAGAATCTAGAGCCACCACGTTGGAGTCATTCACCTCATTCTGAACTCAGAACGCCCATGTTGGAAACCTTGCCCACTTTAATGCCACTGTGACCAAATACTTGACAGAAACAACTTAAGGGAGGAGAGATTGATGTTGATTTATTGTTTCAGTGTGTCCCAGCCCATCAAAGTAGAGCAGACGTAGTCGAGTGGCTCTTGTGTGGCAGCGGGAGCAGGACTCAAGGGCTCGTCACATCAGAGTGGGCTGGGAAGCAGAGAGTAGGGACTGGAACCAGGGCCAGCTATAACCTACTGAACTGCTTCTGCGTGCCAGGCCCAACCT
Source organism: Orientallactaga sibirica (assembly GCA_036365145.1). Classification (NCBI taxonomy): domain Eukaryota; kingdom Metazoa; phylum Chordata; class Mammalia; order Rodentia; family Dipodidae; genus Orientallactaga; species Orientallactaga sibirica. The sequence goes on from JAEOAD010000035.1 coordinate 3,329,548, forward strand.
CCTAAAGGTTCCACAGCCCCATAGCTTTCAAAACATGAGACTGTGGCAGACAGTTCAAATTCAATTACAGCAGGAAGAAAGGAGTTTGAGGCCACACAGTGAGTTCAAAGCCAGCCAGGGCTACATAGCAAGACCCTGTCCAAACAAAAGTCACAATCCAATGGCAGAATGTACATATATGATAGTATTATGCACATTATTTATTTTGTGTGCAAAGAGTATGTGTGTGGTGTGATTTGTGGTGTATGCACATGTATGTGCAGAGGCACATGCCCCATGCACATGCGTGAAGATGCCAGAGGAGAATGTCAGTGTCCTTCTCTTATGGTTCATTTGCATATTTCCTTGAGACAGAATCTCGTCCTCAACCCGGAGCTGCTGTATCAGTGAGCCCCAGTGTTTTCTGGTCTCAGCACCTCATAAACTGGGGTTACAGATGTGCATGGTGACACCCAGTTTTTTATATGTGTCCTGGGGAGTTCAACTTAGCAGCTCTGACCTGAGAGGCTGTCATATTTGAGGGGCAAGCTCCCTTAACCTCTGAGGCATCCCTCCGGCCCTGAACATATGCAAAGTTCATCGATGGAGGAAGTCCTTTAAAAATCCTTCAGCGAGGGCTGGAGAGATGGCTTAGTGGTTAAGGCATTTGCTGCACAGGCAAATGATCCCGGTTCAATTCTCCAGGACCCATGTAAGCCAGATGCACAAGAGGGTGCATGCGTCTGGAGTTCAAGCCAGATGCACAAGGGGGCGCATGCATCTGGAGTTTGTTTGCAGTGGCTGAAGGCACTGGTGTGCCCATTCTCTCTCTCTCTCTCTCTGCCTCTCTTTTCTCTCTCATAAATAAATAAATAAATAAATAAATAAATATATATATATATATATATTTATTCCTTCAGCAAAAAATGTATGGTCCAAAATAAATTTGCCTAGAGTTATTACAGGAACCCCCTTCTCCTAGCCCCTAACTCTGTGGTGTCCAGAATAGGTGGATATCCTGAGAGAGGCATAAATTAATCACACCCATGTGAAATGAAATATTGTAACTTATGTGTATGTTTTTATCCTTTACCCTGTGTTTGTTTGCACATATTTCCTAACATATGAGGGTGGTCTGGCAGTGTGCGCTTATCATTTGCAAAAGCAGTGTGCTTTATTAGGAGTGCATGCTCCAAGAGTTTTCATATCCGAGTGTGAACGCCTGAGCGTAAGAGTGACTAGGCTCATTCATCTTCCTTCTCTAGGCCCAGGATTCCAGAGCATCTTTGCTCCATTGGGCAGTTTGGCTGCCTCCTCAACTCTGAGCTCACCTGCCTATCTCATCCATCATCCCTATTCAGCGAACAGAAAACCCATCAGTTACCCATCCTTCCTCCTCGGAAGACAGTCTGCAGTTCAAGGATGTCTTCCTTCCTTTATGCCACCAATGAAGGAAAAGTCAGACACCAAGGTAGGTGAGGTAACTCGTCCAGTATCATAGTACCAGTAACACTAATGTGCTTTCTGGCAGAAACCAGGCAAAAAAAAAACATGGTCTGGAAGTTGTAGTCCAATAGTGGAATGCTTGTATGCACAAAAGCCCCGGTATCCATTTCCAGCACCACAACAAAACACAACAACCCAGTTATTACCTGAAATATTGTAGTACAAAAATAAAATAAAATAACTAGCCAAAGCCTTTAGCTGCAAGGCAAAAATTTAAAAAGACAAAACTGGGGCTGGAGAGATGGCTTAATGGTTAAGGCATTTGCCTGCAAAGCCAATGGATCCCAGTTCGACTCTCCAGACCCTACATAAGCCAGATGCACAAGGGGATGCATGCATCTGGAGTTCGCTGGAGTTGGCTGGAGGCCCTAGCATGCCCATTTTCTCTCTCTTTCTCTGCCACTTTCCCTCTTTCAAATAAATAAATAAGTAAAATATATTTTATTGTAAGATAATAAAAGCCCCAAGATGAATGCAATAGGGTAAATAAATCGCTGTGCATAACTCGTGATTGTCAGTAGGGTTTCATGATCGCATAAGCCTGTGTTAAAATCCCAGCTTTCCCCTGTATGGCTCTGAGATCTAAGCCATCGCTGAGCCTGTTTATGTACACTCGATGCTGTTCTCACATTGTATAGAACGGACAGTAGGTATGATCAACCGAATCACTCCCCAGAAGAACTTTTTAGAAGGAAGTAGGATCATTCCAAGAATGAAATAAGCCTGAGCTCGCCAAGGACGGGGTCTAGGATGGTTCCAGGGATCTTGGGAATGACGCTCAATCTCTTCTAGCTTGAGGGTATTTGGACCTGACAAGTCCACTCTCACTGCTTTGGAGTTCTGAGGTGTATCTCCACTCAGAACGCAAATTCTCAGGACCGGGAGTCTAATGGGTCCGTCTTGGACATGCGCTTTTCCCTGTGTCCTGTGATTGGATGGAGCTGGACTCTAAACCCTTGTGACTTACAGAATAGAGAAAAGTTGGTCCTCAAAAGTAGGAAAGCTGAGGGAGCAAAACCGGTCATGTTTATCTACACGCCTCATCAGAAAAATGGGAATAAAAATACAGATCTAATAGGATTGTTTTGAAGATTGTAATGTTTGCAAAAGTGAGTAATTGAAGCCTGGCATATGCTAAGAGAGAACGGTCGTCATTGTCATTATGAATTCTAGGAGATTATATGACACCCTTAAAAGATCAGACTCACAATCTAATGTTGACGTGGCTTTACGTGTGAATTTTTTTTTACAGGGATCAATTTGCTTGGAAATCATTAATGGAATGAATATTTGGAAAGGAATGTGATAATACTTTACTTTAGTGAGAAAGTCTGATGACATTAATCCCTGCTTTGTGCATAAAAACCCCATTCCACTCTTCTTCAGAGTCTTAAATGCTATGAAATGGAATTTATAAAAATTATAAAATTTAAAAATAAAGCCTTTTTATAAGCCACACTGTCCTCAATTTCTCTTCCCATGGACCCGAGGTCCTTCTCTGAGTCTCTGGCCTCTCCGTGTGCAGGCACGCTGGGTTTGGGAAGGAGTCAATCCTGTCTTCTCAGAGGAAGTGTCAGCATGGCACCAATCACAGCCAATCAGTGCTGTGAAAAGAAGTCAAACCGAGACCAAAGTTTAGACAGCCCCTGGCTGAATTAAGACATCACATCCACGTAGCCTCGGGTTTGAAATTAGTTTGTTCAAAGGTTGATAAGCAGTCTCAATGGCACAACAGTAACCAGCCAGATGCGCTTGCAGTCAGTCTATGGCTGGGGGTGGACAATGAATGCGTAATGCAGAGGGAGGCGCTGTGCCTGTGCCTGGAGCTGGTAACCATGCAGACTCAGGGAAGGTGGGGTGTGCCCTGGCCCACCTCTGCTTTTGGCAACATTTTTATCTCCTTGGCATTGTGCTAATCTGTGCCCTGGGACAAGTTATTCCAGAACAGAAAGTCTCATGAGAAAGAGCCTTGAGGTGGGAGCAATCAAAGGACTAGTTCAAGTTCAAGATGACCAGAAAGATGTTCAGAGAAGGTCTCCGCCAGCCTGTTCCAGATGCAAAGTAAGCAGATGGCTCTTGCATGCAAACTGGGGTTGTGCTTCTGCACATGTGGGTAAGGTTCCTGCTGAGCAAGCAGGATGGGAGGCCTGAGCACTGAGCTGGGTAATTAAAGAGAGCAACAGGCCCATTTCTGTCTGATTGAGCTGAGAACTTCGAAAGGTCTCACGGCACAGCTTCAGCAAAGCAGTTCTTTGATCTGTGGACTTTCTCCCAGCTGGACTTAGCATTCCCCTCCTCCTCCCACCAGCAGTCCATTGCCTTGAACAATGTCTCCCTCCCCTGCCCACTTCACCCACTCATTGAGTCCTTCAAAACAGACAAACAATATCCCACACAGACATCCGGGGAGAGCCCAGGCTGTTCCTAACCTACTCCCTCTTATGCTGTTAAAAATAAAACACTTTCACCAGACATTTTCATGTCAGAAATTTTATTGACAGTAGCTTATTGTGTCCATGGAGTGGCTGACAATGGCCTAGTGTCTTCCTGTCTGAAAAGTAGGCAGATATTTAGGGAAGTGGCTTTTAGCCATGAAGTCCTTGGAGAGGACAGAAATGAAGTTTTAGTAAATGGAAAATGTAGTGGGTGAGGAAACCACAATTGTATATATTTTTAAGCCAGGATAAACTTACTATATGCACACTCACATGCACATATACAATATATGTGTGTTTGTGTGTGTGCATTTAATATATTAAGCATTTAACAGGAAGTCCTTTAAATAGGATGAACCCTGCGTACATTTAAAGTATGACTTGATTTACTGCATGTGATCTGAACACAGTCTTGGGGGAATACGTTCTCTGCATACTTCATGGCAAATGCACAAAGACCATGTTTAGATGACACCGAAGTCTTTGGCTAAAGCATGTCCAGCTCCATGCATCTTTGGTTTGCAAGAAGCTAAATATCCAGATGGTTTCCAAAATATGTTTCCAGGAGAAACAAAAGTTCCCCTAACCCTTTCAGTGGCCTGCCTTTGTGGGTGTCCATAATTTGGCCCAAGACTTAGCTTCCCAATCTTCTTTCTCATTGCTCTCCCTACCAGCCTTCCATTTCTGTTTCTTACAGTGTTCATGACCAGACATTTCAGTGCCTACAAGAACATTTGTGAACACCATACTGGACCTAAGTATTCTCTGAGCTTCTGAGACAGTGATGAGGGAGAAACTGCAGAAATTGGGCCCCTCGTGAGAGGCCATCCTTTTTTCTCCCCCTGCTCAATGCATGTGCATGCGTGCATGTGTGCGTGTATACACACACACGTACACACACCCCAGCAGAACCCTCCACACATTCTCCAACATGCTGATGCTATTGGATACTAACAACAAGGAAGAGAACCTATTTGCATGCTGAGAAGCCAGATTGACTACTGCAGGCAGGTATCACTTTCAAAAGTATTTCAACCAAGAGCCGGGCGTGGTGGCTCACGCCTTTAATCCCAGCACTCGGGAGGCAGAGGTAGGAGGATCGCCTTGAGTTCAAGGCCACCCTGAGACTACATAGTGAATTCCAGGTCAGCCTGGGCCAGAATGAGACCCTACCTCAAAAAAAAAAAAAAAAAAAAAAAAGTATTTCAACCAAGCACACAGATCTAGGGAGACACTGATTTACGTCTTACAGTGGGGTTAGGACGGCACACTCTTCTTCTTTGGTGGCTGAATGTTGCTCCATGTTCAGTGTAGGACAAGTCATTCAAAGTATTTTAAATATCATTGTTTGAATTCTGTAACTGACCATGATACAAACACCCTATATGTCCAACGACACCTCCCTCTTAAGACAGAAGGATCCTAGGTGAAATTAATTCTATCCTCCAATGCTCCTGTCAGAAACCTGTCATTTGCCATCTTTCTGGGAAGTGGTTGCCTCTGCCCTGTCTCACAACACCCAGCACCATGTTCTGTGTTCAAGAGAGCCTGGGAAGATTGGGGTAAATAAAAGTGCTAATAATTATTGGAACGACAAACATTCCCCTCCAATGCAAATGGGTCTGTGGGTCTACCACTCACACAGTAACCTGTGTTGATGCCCATTTTACAAGCAGCACTCTCTTCATTTGCTCAAGACAACAAAGTTCTGGAGATAAACTGAGATTAATATGTGGAATTAATATGGACATTGTCACTGCACACATAGCTTTTTTGTTTTTGGAGGGGGTGCTGGTAATATAAGAGCAGAAAGGGCCTTAATCTATGATGGATGGAAGGGTTAGTAGGTATTTTTTTTTAATTTATTTTTTTGAGGTAAGTTCTTACTGTAGCTCAAGCTGACCTGGAATTCACTCTGTAGTCTCAGGGTGGCCTCCAACTCATGGCGATCCTCCTACCTCTGCCTCCCGAGTGCTGGGATTAAAGGCATGTGCCACCATGCCCGGCTACTATTTGAGTTTTTTGTGCTTCCAAATGAATTTTAGGATTGTTTTTTCTATTTCCAAGAAGAATGCCATTGGAATTTTTTTTGAGAGAGAGACAGAAACAGAGAGAGGAAGAGGCAGAGAGAGAGAGAGAGAGAGAGAGAGAGAGGAAAATTTAAAGTATGTATCTGAAAGGTTTCCAGAAGTAGAAAATTTGCCCATGTCTGTGGAAATGTTCAAAGGTTCAGTTCTTTGGATCCTGGGAAGGCTCTGCATTTGCATACTTGTGCTGCCTTTTGGTTCCATAGCATCCATCAAAACACTACCACGTAAAGGCTGGAGAGATGGCTTAGGGGTTAAGGCGCCTGCCTGTTAAGCCTAAGAACGTTGGTTCCGGTCTTCGGCAGTTCCAATCTCCCTCTGTCTCTTTCTGTTTCTCTCCAAAAATAAAAATAAAAAAAACACTACCACTTAAGTCCTGATGGAGACAAGTCTCTCCCTTTCCATCTACAAAGGTGTATCACCACTTGTCCCTCTTGAGGAGTCCCTGTGGTCCTGTGGGCATGGGACTGGGCAGTGTGGGAAAATGGGCTGTGGATGGACTCTTCTTGATGTCCTGTAGTCGACAATGCGGGGCAGTTCCATGAAATAGTGACACACACATCACACCTCCCGACTTTTTCTGTCCTTACTCCATATGAATACCTCAATGAAAATGTAGGGCGTGTTTAATGGAGGGCTCTTGGTGTGCATTCAAGAACCAGACATCATACCCATATATTAATGCTACTCTCACTTTTGGTTTTTGGTTAGAGAAGCTTCTTTTTTTGAGATGGTGGTGACCTTGGGATGACCCAGAAGGCACCATGGTGCTGAGAAGGGACAGAAGAGTGCTCAGCACTGAAACATCTCTAACACTTTCCAAGGCTCAGGGTCCATTGCAGAAGAAGTGGTGGAAAGAATGTAAGAGCCAAAGGAATGGTAGGACTCCTTACAACGTGCTCCTCCAGACACAGAAGGCCTGGATATCCATGACCTCACAGTGCCTGACACTACCTGCACAAGACCATCATAATAGGAGGAAAAGATGATGACATCAAAACAAAAGAGAGAATGATTGAGAGGGGGAGGGGATATGATGGAGAGTGGAGTTTCAAAGAGGAAAGTCGGGGGAGGAAGGGAAGAACCATGGGATATTGTCTACAAATTAAGGAAGTTGTCAATTAAAACAAAACAAAAAGAACCGGACAAGCCAGACATGGTGGCACATGCCTTTAATCCCAGCACTTGGGAGGCAGAGGTAGGAGGATTGCCACGAGTTTGAGTCCAGCCTGAGACTACAGAGGGAATTCCAGGTCAGCCTGGGCTAGAGTGAGACCCTACCTTGAAAATCCAAAAAAAAAAAAAAAAAAAGAAGAAGAAGAAAGTACTGGACAAAATGGGCAAGAGGGTGGAGATAGGGTTGCTGTATTCCTTGGATTACTTTCTTGGTTCTTGGGTCACATGGGCTGAAAGAGACTCACTGCCTGGGTCTCCCAGGAGAGACTCAGCTTGATGCTTCCCAGGCAACATGGACACTTGTCTTCTCAAAATCCTGCTTGCTTCATTCTTCTGCCCACTTTCAGCATGCCCACCTGCCCTGATGGTGCCCTTCTAAAGAAGCCATCGAGCTCCCAGTGCTCAGTCAAGTCTGGAAAACATTCATTCTCAATGCATGCCACTGTGGAGGGTTGGAGAGTCATTCCATCTCTGTGAGAAAGGGACTCGTGAGGCCCGGCTCCTCTCTAAGTATCTATATGCAGCTAATGGTCCCCGGGAGAGGGAGAGACAATTTCTTCGGCAGTATAACCACTGGAAAGAGGCCAAACTCCTATAATGAGCTGGGAAGGGGAAGGGGAGCAGTGGGAGAGGGGAGGGAGCAAGACAGTTTAATAGGGGATGAATGTGATAATAATACATTGTACACATGTAAGAAAATGTCATTCTGAACCCCATTGTGATGTATAATTAACATATGCTAAAAAGAACCACCAAAAGAATAATAACTCAACTAGCTGATAATTGGGTTGTTTACTATGTGCCAAGCAATGAAGGACTCAGGAGTTACCTGTGCTGTGCCACTATAATTCATCGGAACCCTGCGTGGCACTGTTGCCTCCCCTCCACAGAATCGGAATGGGCATAGGGGCTCATGGGTAGTGTCCATGGTCATAGCCAGCAAGAGTGAGAAGTTGAGTTCAAACCCATGTCCGATTAGCTTCAGTAGTTTGCCTATTTCTCTGGCTCTAATTGGCAAGTGTGGGGACTGATTTTCAAAAGGCCCTTTAGACGTTGAAAATACCAGACATAGTCAAGTGCTATTGTGAGTGTTTGAGCAATCACAGCTGTTTACAATGGGATACGGACACTGTCCGTTGAAGTTTATCTTAACTAAAATGATGGTTTTCTTAAAAAAAAAATTCTGACTTGCTAAATGAATTTAATGCTTCACATAAGAGCCAAGTTGGCAGCCTGCAGGATAAATTCCACTATTTATGCAGGAAATGGACACGGTGGCCATGGGCTAATCTTGAAAGACCTCCTTTGCAGAACATAAGGTTGACAAGCCCTTCACACTTTGACCTATCATTGGCCCCCATCCATCTTGTCAATGTAGATGCTGGGTGGCATGTTGTAATTGTACTAGAATCTTTGACTAAGGTTATTCTCTGACTATATCAAAAGCACCTGGGGTCTTAAAAAATATGCCAAGTCCTGGGCAAGCTCCCTGAACTTTTGGAATCTGAATGTGGACCTTCATGGGAATGTGTATTTTCTGAAGGCTGCTCCAGGCTGGGACACTGCTGCATTGTGGGAAAGTCCCTGACTGGTACTCAGTTTCCCCCTGCACAGTGTGTGAGCTTCTGCCTGCCTACTTTCCTTCTGCCATCACACATGCACTTTGTAATGTCTAACTAGTGTTCAGAAAGCTAGAGGAAATGTCAGGCTTTGTCAGCTGAAGTCAATATTTACTCAAGAAGTCTTTTGACACATCTGTGTAACTAGTAAATGTCTGTCCAAATTGCTCAAAAAGTTAAACCTTCGTCAGTCGTCTTTATTTAAACACAGCCCCAACTTCTAAGATGCATTCATTTTTGTTAACATATTTTCCTCATTATTTCTTCTCCATGTGTTCCATTGTTTGCTTATTTATTTCTCAACAATCGTTTCCAGAGACTACAAGACAAGCAAAATGCAGCATGGTTAGAAACAGATAGGAAGGAAAAAAAAAAATCCCAGTTCTTTGGGTAGAAACTAAAATCATAAGCTTCTTGGCCCTGTTTATGGGAAATATTACGGTATAATAACCTTGCAGTGATTAGCACTGAACTGGCAATGTTGCAAGTGTCTGAAGATTACAAACCAGAGGGAAGATATAAAATTAAAAGCTCACATTCTTCTGCAGGTGTTGGGGGGAAGAGGAAAGGGAGGATGGATACCGAGTGTACGTGACCTTGGTTTTAGTTGCCCTTAACCTTGTGTCCTTTACCACTGCCCATTTTTATCAGTTGTATAGAATCTGTGTGTTGAGGAGTCCCTTAGTGAGTGGGCAGATTGTCATACTTGCTGGAGTCAGAAATGTGAGCGGGGGTGGGGGGAGGGACAACAACACTCTGGAACGATTATTTCATTTCCTTTTTTTTCTTTCTTTTTTTCTTTTTTTTTCTTTCTTTTTTTTTTTTTTTTGGTTTTTCGAGGTCGGGTCTCACTGTAGCTCAGGCTGACCTGGAATTCACTATGTAGTCTCAGGGTGGCCTCGAACTCACGGCGATCCTCCTACCTCTGCCTCCCAAGTGCTGGGATTAAAGGCGTGCGCCTCCACGCCCAGCTCGATTGAGTATTTCTTTATGGTAAGACCTAAACATAATTCTAAAGAAAGAGACTCAATGAATAGAAAATTGGGTCAATATATCTGGGCTCCATGATACACTTCTGTGTTTCACAAAGTCTCAGACATTATCGGTTTTTGGACTTTTTAGATATGTGATGGATTCTACTCAGAGACCCAGCGCACAGGACAGAAGCAGTGTGCTTTTCAGGTAGAGGCTGAGGGGCAGAGCACTTCCACGCTCTTCCATATTAGGCTCTGTCTGCATCAGTTCCTTTTCTCATTGCTCTGACAAAACACCTGACAAAGACAATTGAAAGCAGAGAGGGCTTATTTGGGCTTATAGTTCCAGGGGATACCGTTCATCATGAAGGGGACACTGTGGAGTAACCCACATGGCAAGGAGCTAAGACCTCTAGCCAAGATCCCATGAGGAATGAAGTGCGTGTATTAACCAACACACGGTGGGCACAGAGGCAGATTCTTATATAGATATGTCCAGCAATTTGACCTTGAGTCAACTTCTCCCAGAATGAGAGATTGAGCAGAGTCCTTTTTATTAACATGAGATAAATGATAAGTTATTTAGAAAGGGGGAGGGATTTGAAGTGGAGCAGAAAGATAACTTAGACTCACAAGGATATAAGCTGGAAGATCAAGAGACTATGTGTTAGCCAAGGGTTCTCTAGAGGAACAGAGCCAATCACATAAATGTATCCTGTGACAAGGGATTTCTTAGACTGGCTTACAGGATAGGAGCTGTAGTCTGTCTGCGAGCCTGAGAAAATGAGAGCCCAGGAGCTGTTCGGTTCATGAGGCTGGACGTCTCAGCAGTCCCAGGTGCTGAGGTTGGGAGTACTGGAGCACGTCTCGTCTGCAGTCCACACTGGAAAGCCGCAGAAGCTGGGCTCCAACGTCAGTGATGGAAGTGGGTTCCGCTCCCTTTCCTTTTCCTCCACTCGTGTTCTCTTGCCCTTCTCCTTCCTACCATGGGACAATAGGGCACAAGGTCACTTGCCGTTTATGAGCCCCTTGATCTTGGACTCCCCAGGCTCCAGAACTGTAAGAAATCAAAATCTTCACTGTAGAAATTACCCAGTCTATATTTTGTTATAAGTATACAAAACAGACCAATATAGTACCCCTCCTTATAATGTTTTAGACCATTTCGAGGAGGTCACCATTAAGAAGACAGAGAGGTGGGGATGCTTGAGGTTTATATCCTGGACAGAGCAGAGGACTGACTGGTGTCAGTTGTAGGAGTTTTGGAAGAATTCCATCATCGAGTGAACTGCGAGCCTTTATCTTCCAAGACTGGGAACAACCATTGCCTTCTAGACTTGCTTCCCTTCTCTAAAGCCTCCAGAGTTGACCTATGCCAGACCTCCATTCAGTCAGCAAGAGAGCTGACTAGAGCCAACCACCAAGTGCAGAACCAGGAACCATGGCGAACTAAGAGGATGGAGGTCTTCCTAGAGAACAAGGCTGGGGACTACATGCTTCTTATTTCAGGGAGAAAGCCTCCTTGATGCATGCCTGACAGTGGGCCAATGCTGCTTCTCACCCTTTCTATAGGGCAGTTTCTGTTGACAGCATATTTCCCTTTACACATTTTTGTTTGTTGAGTGTATATGGAGTAGCAAGTTAAAGTCACAGATCTCTAACCTGGACAGGGCCATGTCTGGACTGGATGGAGAGACACTTGCATCCATTAAGAATTAATGTGGAGGCTGGAGGGATGGCTTAGCAGTTAAGGTGCTTGCCTGCAAAGCCAAAGGATTATAGTTCAATTCCCCAGGACCCACGTTAGCCAGATGCACAAGGTAGTGCATGCATCTGGAGTTCGTTCGCAGTGGCTGGAGGCCCTGGCATGCCCATTCTCTCTCTCTCTCTCTGTTAAATAAATAAATAAAAATAAAATATTTAAAAAAGAACTAATCTGGATGCAGAGGCTCAGATGGGGGCTTTAGGGTATCTCCTATGATTGCTTCTATGAGGAAGTGTTCAACAAATGTTTCATGACCAGAAAGAGGGCTTATGGCAGAATTAATTGTGCATCTGACAATTCCTTTTCCTTTCTAGCATACAGCTAGGTGCCATTCTGTATTCTCTCCTTGTGGCTATGGGCAACCATATCACTAAGTGTTGTCCAAGGGACTGTGGTAAATATTCTGTACATGGTTCCTATCCTGGCCCATGAACCCTTCTGTGAAACTCTCTAGTTTAACTTTCTTTTTCCTTTATTATGTTTTTAAATCTTGGCTTTGAGAAGCCATCAGAGAACTCTGAAGGTGGGGGGGGGTGATGGAGCCAGATGGGAGAATGGTGGACTTGAATATCCATGTGAGACAGAAGCCCAATCCAATCTGTATCCATGTGTGGCAGGATAAATTAGTCTATATTGTGTTAATCCACTGACATTCTCAGCATGCTTTTACAACAGCTTGCTGAGCCTCATAGACAGAGACAGATTTGCAATAATTGAGTAATCTTCCCAAAGTCACACAAGCACCGAGAAGTGCAGCAGAAACGCAAATGAGAGCCAGGTCCCCAACCTAGGTCTGTGGAAAACATCACGAGAATCATCTGGGAATGTCTCAAAACACAGATTCTTCCTGTCTACTCCCAAAATGCTGTTGCTATATTTTTTTTTTTTTCTTGTGGTGGGAGAGGAGGAAGAGGGGCTTTGATACAATTTTAATAAGCTCTTTGGGTAATTCTGTTCCCTGACCAATGTTGAGAAGCACTAAATGCCAACAGTCATGCTAAAATTCATCCACTGAGCTCTTGAGGATAGATGTCAAATAAGTAGGATGCTTGCCTAATTTACTGTCCAATTGGAGATGCATCTGGGAGTGAAAGGGAAGCTATTAATTGCACTGGAAAACAAGGCATAAAAGAGGACTTTCCCAGGCAAAGAGTCCCTAATACATGAAGGAAAAAACAAATGCAAACAAACAAACAAAAAACTATGGGACAGCTAAGTCCTCCACGTATACAAAATACTGTTAAGAGAATTTCTCAAGAGTACTGTGCCATGTGGGTAGGAGGCAAAGGTTTTAAAACTAAGGTCAAAGCTGGATTCTGGATAAAGCTGGAAGGGGAAGCCCCAGATCCCTGGTGTCATGAAACCGAGTTGGAGAAGTGAGACGGGGTGTTTGTTGTGATGCTGGCGCACCCAGAAACCACCAGAGGCATGAACAGCCCATGTAAGCACTGAAATTGGAGGGAACAATCCTGACCCAACTAGGAGCTTAGAAACTTACAAATCAAAAGCAAACACAAGGGGTGGGCGAGAAGGAGCCCTGATTGTTTGGCTAAGAAAGGATTTGTGCTATAAGCTCTAGGAACTGTAGCCCATAGAGAATGCAACCACAGCTGAAAAGGGAGTAGCAGGGCTTCACTCAGAGTCACTGCTGGGACCACACAAAAATAATTTTCCTGAGCTGGGGAGATGGTTCAGGGGATAAAGTAATCATTACTCAAGCCAGATTACCCAAATTCAATCCACAGATTACCCAAATTCAATCAGATTACCCAAATTCAATCCACAGATTACCCAAGTTCAATCCACAGACTCTATGTAAAAAAGGGAAGACATGGAAGGCCTCTGTATTCCCAGCATTCTAATGTAAAACTGGAGGCTTAGACAGGAGGATTTCCTGGAAGCTTGTGGTGAACGTAGACTGTGAGAACCCAGAGAGAGAGAGAGAGAGAGAGAGAGAGAGAGAGAGAGGACAGAAACCTTGTCTGAAATGAAGAAGAAAGGCAGGGACTGACGTGAAAGTAGTCCTCTGACCTCCACATGCCATGACGTGTGTGCACCAACACACACTGACATGCACACACCAACACACATGATTTTCCTTTTCTCAAGTGATTTGTCATCAATCCAGTATACCTTCATCTCCTTAAATCTCAGTTTACCTCCCACTGTGGGCATTTTGTTGCCCTCTGCCCACCTCAGAGGGGATCAGACGAGGTGACACCTAACTCTTCAGAAACATGATGTGTGTTCAAATGGAAGGGAAGATTACTGTCAGCTGTATATATAACACGCAACATAACTATCAGGTAACAGTGAGCTCCCCAGAATACGTGAACATTTTCTTTGTGAACTGAATTGATTCCTACATGAAGTTACCCAGCACTCTTCCTTATGTGGTGTGTGTGTCCCCACAGCAGCATCTCCTGGAACTGCTTGTTACATAATGCCGAGCTCTCTCAGGTGCACTGGGTATCTGCTATAATCCCCCCAAACCCGTGATTTTTCAAAAATACTTAGAGAGAGAGAGAGAGAGAGAGAATATGGATGTGAGCCAGGACCTCCTGTTACTGCAAACACCACCTCAGATACACGTGCCCCTTTGTGTATCTGGCCTTACGTGGGTACTGGGAAAAAGAACTCTGCCCATCAGGCTTTGTAAGCAAGCACCTTTAACTGCTAAGCCATCTCTCTAGCCTGAGTCTGTGATTTTTAACAGGTGTTCCAGGCCAGTTTTATGCACTATGTTTTGAGATGAACTCGTTTTACACAGTGGGGGCTCTCAGAATCTGCTTCCTGGGTTTGGAGGGGGGATTGGTCATCATGCACGGCTGTCATTTGATCCAGCAGGAGGAACTGGTCTATCAATCGACCTTCCATCTTTGAGGCTGAGTTCTCCAGGAGGAGAAGCAGGCCCCTGCTGCATGTGACAAGTCTAGGTGTTTTCTCGAAAATACCAGATGAAACCCATCTGTGGATTGTGAGATTGAACGCCTCTGGCTACAGAGGCATACAAGGTAAGGTGGTCCATCTTAATTGTCTACTTGATGGGACTTAGAATTACCTACGTCCTGTCAGGTTGACAATTGATGCAAACCAACACACTTCCTTAACTTGCTTTTTTGTCAGGTATTTTGTCACAGCCATGAGAAAAGTAACTAATACAGAAACGTTTCTTACCTCTTTTTTTTTTTTATTTGCAAAAGCAATGCGAAGCCCACCACTTGGACTTCTCCATCTGTTTCTCTAGGTCTCACAAGAGCTTGGGGAGATAGGAGTATTGATCCAGCCAAAAGGAAAACCTCTCTCTCTCTCTCTGTTAAAGGCAGTACGATTCCCTTCTTTTTGGATTAAATTCATATTTATTTCATTCATTCAACTAACGTTTCTGTTTCCACTAATGTGCAATGGTCCATCCTGAAAGAGTAGAGAACAAAACCAGTACATACATATACATGTATCAAACATTATACTGGGTGTTTCTGTGAGGGCTTTTTTTTTTTTTGATGAGATTAACATTTAAATTGGTGACTTTGGATAAAATGGATTGTGTCTATAATGTAATATGCCTTATCCTTGGAGCAGGGCTTGGAGGACCAAGTGAGCTCTCCCTGCTGTTGCTGTTGTTAATCCCAGATGAAGCATGATGGATTCCGAGAGGAGGTGGGATCCTGACTGCATCTCTGATGCTCATTGTTTTGTAGATCTGACATGAAGTTGGACCGGTGTCTTCAAACATTTAAAGCTTGGGAGAAAGCATTTCCTGAAGAAAGTACTGAGACAGAGGAGTGGCTATCTTCAGTTATTCAGAAAGTGGTCTTCAGGGAATGGGCTTCAGGGCGTGCTTTGAATAACAAGATAGATTTCTTCATTCAGCAATTTCCTACCATGTGCACTGCCATAACTGGTAGATTTTTTAAACATATTTTTTAAAAATATTTTTATTGATTTTTTTTTTTCTGAGGCAGGGTCTCACTCTGGCCCAGGCTGACCTGGAATTAACTATGCAGTCTCAGGGTGGCCTCAAACTCATGGTGATCCTCCTACCTCTGCCTCCTGAGTGCTGGGATTAAAGGCATGCACCACCACACCCGGCTCTTTATTGATTATTTTAAAGGAGAGATGGAGAGAGAGAGAGAAAGAGAATCGGCACACCAGGGCCACCTGCCACTGCAAACTCCTGACACATGTGCCATTTTGTATATCTGTTTTATGTGGGTAAAAGGGAATTGAACCCTGGGCCATCAGGCTTTGCAAGCAAGAGCCTTTAACCACTGAGCCATCTCTCCAGTCTAGGAATTTCTTATTTTTATTATTATTTTAAAATTTTTCTTTATTTGAGAGAGAGAGAAATAGGCAGGGGAGGGGGAGGAGAAAGAGAGAGAGAGACACACACACACACAGAGAATAGGCATACCAGGGCCTCCAGCCACTGCAAATGAACTCCAGATGCGTGCACCCCCTTGTGCGTCTGGCTTACATGGGTCCTGGGGAATCAAACCTGGGTCATTTGGGTTTGTAGGCAGGCGCCTTAACCACAAAGCCATTTCTCTAGCCCCAGTCCAGGAATTTCTGGTAGATATGAGATATCAATTCATTAGCTGTGAGGTATTATGTAACTGATGATCGATTTTAACCTCACCACACTATCACAACTTCTTTTAACTGAAGCTACTATTTACAATAGGAGTTTAGACTACTCACACTTCACTGGTTTTCAAACTTGTTTAAACAAGGCCTGTAGGAGTTCCCCTGGAGCTTCTATTTGCACTTCTAGAAAATTCTAACAAGGGGATGCTGAGGCTGCTGGTCCAAGAACTCTAGCGGTTTGAGAGCTGCTACGGGATTTAAGCAACAGCAAAGTGAGCGTTGCTGGGGGGAGAAAGACACAGCTCATTAGCATGGTTCACCTCTGACCTCCTGCGGCAATTACTGTCTGTACAAAGCAGCTGGTAATTAATCATGGCTTGTATGTCGACACCTCTTCTCTTTGCCAGGATACTATTTACACCTATTTGTTGCCTCTATACTTTAAGAACCAGGCAGGAGAGAGGCTGGCGATGGGAGATGGGACAGTCCCTGGGAGGAAGAAGAGGGTGTTCGGCACAGAGGGAAGGAGGAAAAGGATGTTAGGCAGACAGAGGAGCTTGCTGTGGGAACGTGGAGCTAGAGCTGAACTCAGGCGACAACACAACATACGGGAAGAAGGAAACATGGAGAAAGGGAATTCACACAGCTTCCAGACGTCATAGGATGGAAAACGCAGACACTGGAAGAGCCAAAGGGAAACCCGTGGTTAAGTGACCCGCCTACAAGGAGATGAGGGGAAAGTGGGAAAGTCATTCCTGGGGTCACCTCATGTCCTGGAAAAAGAACCTGAACAGTCCTTGGCACAAGAAAGGGGAAGTATGTGCTGAAGAAGGTGCTGGTGTGTGTGTGTTTGAAGATGAGGAGGGTTGAACAGGATGGTTTACTAATAGACCATTACCAAGGTCATGGACTTAAGCAATTTGGGCAGGCGAGTTCTAGGAAAACAAACCAGGTCCAAATGTTTTTTGGGGAAATATCCGTATTAAAGATACCCAAATAAGAGAAGCAGCAAGAGCTTCAGTGGAAAGTCAGAGTATAGGTTGGTCTGAAAGAAGCAGAACTGGGCTCTTGAGATGGGGTGGTCCCATGTCATTTGCCATCTCATTCTGTGGGCCGCTCCACACCCATTTGCAAAGCGCAGTCTTTCCCCACTGCCTCTGACAGTTGAATTAATCTGGCGTGCTAAAGGCCTCCCCGAATTCTTGAGTAGCATCAGGACCAGAGACATCCTCCAGTGGTTCTCAGAGGAACTGTCGCTTGGCGCTGGGACTGCTCTTTCACATCTGAAAAGAATCAAAGAGCTTGTGGGGGAAAGTAACACTGTGGTGCTCTAACATCCCCCTTCTGCCTGCTGTCGACGCCCAGTTTGTTTTTCTCTCTCTTTTCTTATATTTGTAGCTCACTCCAAAATCCATTTCTAGATCTTAGTTGAACTCTGAAGTGATTCGACTTCAGTTCCTTCTCCTATGCCAGCTCTGCCTGCTTGAAGCATGCTGTGCTGGGTGGCAGAGAGCAGTATTGTTTTTAAAAGCAGAAGCTGGGCTGGAGGGATGGCTTAGTGGTTAAGGCGTTTGCCTGCAAAGCCAAAGGACCCAGGTTTGATTCCCCAGAACCCACGTTAGACAGCTGCACAAGGGGGTGCACGTGTCTGGAGCTCATTTGCAGTGGCTGGAGGCCCTGGTGTGCCCATTCTCTCTCTCTCTCCCTCTTTCTCTGTCAAATAAATAAACATTTTTTTTTTCGAGGTTGGGTTTCACTCTAGTCCAGGCTGACCTGGGATTCACTATGTAGTCTCAGGGTGGCCTCGAACTCACGGTGATCCTCCTACATCTGCCTCCCGAGTGCTGGGATTGAAGGCATGTGCCACCACGTCCAGCTAAAATAAAATATTTTTTTAAAAATTTAAAAAAGCAGAAGTTGATCCTTATTCATGTTAAGGGAAAAAAATAATAATGGAAGAGCATCTGACCTAACACCCTTATTTTTAGTTAGTTAAAACAAAGTTTTATCTTGTACATTAGTCATAGCATTAAATCCAAACTAGGAAATGCAATAATATATTTCTATTTCTTTAAAAACACGCATCACTTGTTCCATAAATATTTGTCACCTGTGGGGCACATGGCAGATGCAGGAGCAACGACAAAGGTGAATACCATAAAGTTCCTGTTCTTCAGGGAGAAAGACAGAAGCCGAGAGACCACACGGCATGCTTGAAATATGATGAACTCATGAACCAGATTTCCCCAAGCAATACTCATCTGAAATACTACACCCCCATATTTGTCAAATTATAGGTACCAATTTTCAGTTTGGAAGATTGTTTCTTTGGCTACACAATTATATACAAAGTACTTTGCAAACTTAGAGGAAGAAAATCTCTTTCTGTCAGGGAAACTCAGGCAAAACTTCAAGACCATTACATAAAAGTCATAAAAGCATGGTGTAGGGGCTGAGAAGATAGCTCAGTGGTCAAAGGTGCTTGCTAGCAAAGCCTGTCAGCCCGGGTTCAATCCCCCAGTCCCCATGTAATGCCAGATGCACAAAGTGGTGCATGCATCTGCAGTTCATTTGCAATGGCAAAAGGCCCTGGTGCGTTCACTCTCTTCTTCACCCCTCTTTCTGTTTGCAAACAAGTAAATAAAAGTGTTTTTTAAAAGTGTGATCTGGAAAGACCAAACGTCGGGACAAACAGGTAAAGAGCAAGAAATGTGCACAGTCGAAAGAGAAATATGCAAAAGTAACTACTCTTGGAAAGATGTTGACTCTATCACTTGCTTCCCATCCATAAATGAGGTCATAGACATTCATGCATCAGTGCCGCACAACATCCTGATGAGCTGTTTTGTTACACCCCCTGGAAAGACGTCCTTGGACAGTGCTCGGGAATTTGCCTCCTACACATACTATTGCGTAAGCTAGTGTGTTCAACATCTGTCTCTGCACAGCCTCGTAGATGCACATGCGGTCTGGATTTGATTCTCACTTCTAGGGCTGTCTTGGACACTCCCTGACCCTTTTCCCTGTAGGTTCACAATCAGCCTTATGTCAACCCAAGACCCAGAGTCTGGGTCAAGTGAAGGTCTCACCTTCTTCACCTCTGCTGTGGCTTGCTAACAGGAAAAAATTCAAGAGAGGGAGCCATGGACAAGCAGGCTGCATTTGGGTCTGTGTGCATTGCTTCATACACCTGCTAAAGTTTAGTGCTTGTTTTACAGGCAACAGTAAACCTGGTAAAAGTGGCATGGTAAGACTGGTGGGCATGGAATCAGCACAGGGGGCCATGGTTTTATGATCACAGGGGTTATTAGCCTTGCATTTGGCCTTAGGTCAACAGACCCTGTACCCGCCTGAAGAACTATCTTCCCTCTGCTCAGCCCTTGATGCTGAGTTTGTTTTTGCTCTTGCTGAAGCTCAAACCCAGGACTATAGCTGGTCCACATCCCCAGCCCACAGCTGTTGGTTTCTGACTTGCCAATATGCTCCCTCTTAGACCACCTTTTGTAAACACGGCATGATGTGATCGATTTGCTATCACATTTCGGCATTCTTTTTTTTTCTTAATTTTTAAAATTTTTATTTATTTTTGAAGCAAGACAAGACACAGAGAGAGAGACAGACAGAGAGAGAGGGAGAGGGAGACAGATAGAGATGGGCGCACCAGCAGTCTCTCAGCTGCTGTGAACGAAATCCAGATGCGTGCGCCCCCTTGTGGTCAAGTGTGGTATTGCACCTTTGCGACACTTTGCATCTGGCTAAACGTGGGTCCTGGAGATTGGAACCAGGTTCTTAGGCTTAGGAGGCAGGCGCCTTAACTGCTAAGGCATCTCTCCAGCCCTGGCATTCCCTTTTTGAGTTCCCATTATTTTGAGAGCACTCAGGCTCTTCTGCACTTACAGGAAAGCTGTACCTGTTTTTGCCATCTTTCTGATTATTTCTTTCCCTGATTCTCCAGTAAATCTTTGCATTCCAGCCAAACTGACCTATGGGCTGTTCCTGTCCACGCCCTGGGTTTGGACTGTTTTCTTTGGCACGGGTGTTTTGCAGACCGCTGACTTTCCTGCCACGTAGGCCTCATGGAGTCATACCCACCCTTGAGGACTTAGCTCCAGCCTGAAGCCTGTCCCAGTTCTGCCGTGCTGTGGGCTCCTCCTCTTCCACTAAGCCTTGGCCCTTACCACCTCTGTCTTGTGCTGTTGCTCTTGGCATGTCTGTGGATTGCATTTTGCAAGTACAAGAAGCCACAGCTTGATAAACCCAACAGGGCTTGGTCTTAGCAGTCCCCCTGCTCCCGGGATTCGCCAATCTATTTAATCCAAGACTAGCTGCCCCCTTTGACTAAAAAGAATGCTAAAATCCCCATGGGGATCACTGGCATCCCCAATGAGGTGGATCCCTTCGAAGGGGGAGGGCAGGGATAAGGGTAAGGATGGTACCAACGTGTGCTGGTTACACACTGAGTATGTCCTTCATTAATAAAAATAATGCAAAAAAAAGGCATTGGAAGAAAGCTAACAATGGATCCAGTTAGAATAAACCCTTCCCAAAGGAAATACAAGAAATGAAGATAAATTGGCAAATCACTGTAAATGTGAACTAAAGTGAGAGATCTAAAAGCATATGAGACCTGGATAGATTGCTCAGTGCTTAAAGCCCTTGCTTACAAAGTCTAAGGGCCCGGGTGGATTGCCCAGCACCCACGTAAAGCCAGATGCACAAGGTGGTGCATGTGTCTGGAGTTTGTTTGCAGTGGCTAGAGGCCCTGGTGTGCCTATTCTCTCTGTGTCTATATCTTCTTCTTTCTCTGTCTCCCTTAAATAAATAAATTAAATAAAAACTATATTTAAAAAACAATATGACAATTTTCCTCAGTCAGATGCAGTAGAGAATCCCTTTGATTTGAAAAAGGCAAGTGACGGCCTTTATTTTTTAATGGAAAAAAGAAATAAAATAGCAACTAAACTAACTGCTAGATTTTTTTTTTCCTGTGCTAAGGATCTAACCAGGACCTTGTGCAAGCATTCTAGAACCAAGCTACCTCTGAGCCCCAGTTAGACATAAGGAGGTGATAGAATTTGAAGCAGAGACTGAGTCAAAATTTTAAGGAAAGGATATGAAAAACTTAAGAGAATTGTGACCCAAATGAAAATTCAATTGATTTATATAAGTTTTTAAAAAATATTTTCTCCACTTACTGATCCTTGGTAACATACACAGCTATTTTAGTTTAATTCTGAACATTCTGGCTTGTTTGGCTGTGGCTCTTAAATACCTGGATTTGCTCAGAACTTGTTGGTAACTACCTGGGGCTGGGAGGTCTGTGTGTGGAGGTTAAGTTTCACAGTCTACTTTGTTCTCTCATGCCTTTAAGGTACTACTATGCCAAAGGCTTTCCACTTTGAACCAGTCCCAAATCTTTAGTTTTCTTTTACCCTTTCATAGGATCCAAAGAAATGGTTTATGTATTTCTTTATTCTTTTATTTCTTTATTTTTGGCATGGTGATGGAGATCACACTCAGAGCCTCACCTATACTAGGTACGGGTTTTCCAATTTCTTGCCTTGCAACACCATCCTGACCAAATGACACCCTTTATAAACAATTTTACACATACGTTTATCATTTAACTCTGAAAACTCTCCACAAACCTTTCTGATGGTCTCTGCTATAAAGACATGATATCCCAGGACTGGAGAGATAGCTTGTGGTTAAGCACTTGCCTGTGAAGCCTAAGGACCCCACTTCGAGGCTTGATTCCCCAGGACCCACGTAAGCCAGATGCACAAGGTGGCACATGCATCTGGAGTTCGTTTGCAGTGGCTGGAGGCCCTGGAGCACCCATTCTCTCTTTCTCTCTCTCTGTCTGTTGCTAATAAATAAAAATGAACAAAATAAAAAAAAAAAGACATGATATCCTAGTGTAGTGTAACTTCTACTTTAGAAACACCAAAAAAAAGGCAACACTGAATCATGATTCTCTCTCCTGGTCCAGCAAAGGGGCCCAAACTGCTCTTGCAAACTCCAGTCATTCAAGGTTGATAGGATCTAAATGGTTTTTGAGAGTCAGAACAGATTTTTGCTTTGAAAGTAGGCAAAGGGTTCTTCTAGAACCATGGGTAAGAAAATATGGTATTTCCACGTCTGCATTAGTAACTTCTCTTCACTGTGACAAGATACCCAACAGAACAACTTTAGGAAGGAGAGGTTGATTTTGGCTTCTGGTTTATTTCAGTCCAACATAGTGAGGAAGGCATGGAGCAGTTCGCGGCAACAAGAACAGGTGTCAGAGTCTCCGCACAGCTTGACAAACCCGTAGAACCATGGAACCATACATAGGCAGGCTTATTCACTACAGCCCGGCCCTGTGAACTACCAGCAGTCAGGCCCCACAACCTACGACTTCCATGACTGCCTCTCAAAGGGACTGAATGTTCAGCTATGTGAGCCCATGAAGGAGACTGACAGCATAACAGAGCAGGTGGCATTTCTGTGAACTGTGCTCTACTTGGCCACCGGGGTTAGAGAGTCAGGCTTAGTGTGTGCCATGTCCTTTGCTGACAGCAGGCCTTCCTGCCAGCTTTCTGGCATTTGAAGTTGAGTGACTTTTTAAAAAAAATAATAATTCGGCTCTTTGTCGGATCCTCTCCCTTTGCATAAAGGATGCCACTTATCCTCCATTTCCCATCAGCCTCCTGACATGTAAAACATCATGATCGCCAAAGGCTCTTCAGGGTAGCTGCACACCTGTTGGTTTGGGCATCATGCCGTGTCCATTCACAGTGGGTACAGATCCTGTGGACGGGGTTGGTAGGAGTATTTCCACGAGCTCTCACCATCATTGCTTTCTAAATTTTGAGGCTGAGATGTGTGTGCTTGCACCCTCTTACCCGTACAGGGAGAAATAGCTGTACAGGAAGACAGGGATCCAGTGGACAAAACAACATCACCTTTCTCTCCCCTGTGTGGATTTATGTCTTTCCCCCTTCTCCCTGTTACCAATCTGCTCTTCACACACTGAACAAAGCCACAGCTGTTCTTGCCTCCTCTGGGAGCTCAGAGCGCCAAAGACTGTTTCCTCCACGAGATATCCAAGGTCAGCTTATTGTCCTCTCTTCCCCAGACCCAAGAAATATAGTGCTCAAGGTCTCCGGTTCTCCAATGAGATACAAATTTAAAAATTCGGGTTCTTGTCCTTTTTTTTTTTTTTTTTTTTTTAGTTGAAATATTTTATTTTTAAACTGTGGTAAAATACAACATAAAATTTACCATTTCAGGGCTGGAGAGATGGCTTAGCGGTTTTAAGGCATTTGCCTGCAAAGCCAAAGGATCCCGGGTATCCTCTCCAGGACCCATGTAAGCCAGATGTACACAAGGGGGTGCATGCATCTGGAGTTCATTTGCAGTGGCTGGAGGCCCTGGCGCGCCCATTCTCTCCCTCCCTCTCTCTCTTTCTCTCTATCAAATAAATAAATAAATAAATAAATAAATAAATAAATAAATAAATAAAATATATTTTAAAGTGTTAAAAAAAATTACCATTTCAAAGTGTATGGGTTCAATGGCATTAAGGATAGTCTCGCCCTGTTCAAACATCACGACCACCTCTTCTGGAATTCCTTTCACAGCACTAAACTGTCAAACACTATTAGCCTCTCACCCCAGCCACTCTACTATTCTACTTCCTGTCCACGATGCTGACGTCTCTACATGCTTCAGATAAGCAATTATGTAGTACTTCTTTATTTGTAACTGATGGATTTTGCTTAATATATTCTCAAGGTTTATTCCTCAGGCTCCTCTTCCCTTTCAGAGCTGACTAATACGCTAGTGTGTGTGTATATTCCACATCTTTATCCAGTAATTTCTTTTTCTTTTCTTTCTTTCTTTCTTTCTTTCTTTCTTTCTTTCTTTCTTTCTTTTCTTTTCTTTTCTTTTCTTTTTCTTTTTCTTTTTTTTCTTTTTACAAGGTAGAGTCTCACTCTATCCCAGGCTGATCTGGAATTCACTGCATTCTCAAGGTAGCCTCGAACTCATGGCAATCCTCCTACCTCTGCCTTCCAAGTGCTGGGATTAAAGGTGTGCACCACCATGCCTGGCTTATCCAATAATTTCTTTAAAAAATTTTTTTGTTTATTATTTATTTATTTATTTGAGAGTGACAGACAGAGAGAGTATGGGCATGCCAGGGCCTCCAGCTACTGCAAATGAACTCCAGACGCATGCACTACTTTGTGCATCCGGCTTATGTGGGTCCTGGGAAATCGAGCCTCAAACCTGGGTCCTTGGGCTTTGCTAGTAAGCACTTAATTGCTAAGCCATCTCTCCAGGCCCAAACCAGTAATTTCTTGATTGACACTAGGGCTGTTTCCACCCTCTGGCTACTGTGGAAATGCTGCTATGAACATGAGCCCACATCTTCTGAGAGCATGTAGGAAAGAATGGAAAAATGACAGGGAGACAGAGGAACTGTTGAATGGACAAGCGAAAATAAAGTGAATTTCTTTTTGCATGTATCTTAAAAATTCACACAATTCTGAAAGAAAAGTGTCCTTATCATCTGTAACTAGAACATCATTGACAATGTGTGGATCTTTCTGGCCATCTCTGTATCTGTACCAAATATGGTTCACATGAATGGACCATAGCTTGTCTCACTCTAGTTTAGGCTGACCTGGAATTCACCATGTGGTCTCAGGGTGACCTTGAACTCATGGTGATCCTCCTACCTCTGCCTCCCAAGTGCTGGGAGTAAAGGCATGCGCCACCACGCCCAGTGACCATAGCTCTTATATTGTTCAATAACTCGATATTTAAGAGTCTCATACTCTACCAGCTAAGCTAGCTGGACACTGACAACTTGATCTTTAAAATGTAGCTTTGTTATATAAACATCTTTCCATAAGTGTAATTTTATGCCATATTTTTTATAATCACATACTTTTATCATTGTAATATAATTTATCCAATTTGTATTGATGGACCAGTATCTATAAATGATGTTCTTTAATTTAAAAAAAATGTTATTAACATAAAACAGTATGGTGACAACTATTATGAAATGTGTCATCTTTTTTTGTTTTTTTTTTTCGAGGTAGGGTCTCACTCTAGCCCAGGCTGAACTGGAATTCACTGTGTAGTCTCAGGGTGGCCTCGAACTCATGGTGATCCTCCTACCTCTGCCTCCTGAGTGCTGGGATTAAAGGCATGTGCCACCACACCTAGCTTAACCTGACATTTTCTATTTCAAGCATTATTTATACATGGGAAAATCTTGCTCTTCAATCTCTAATTCATATGTGTTCATATATGCCAAAATACATACTTCACATCCTAAATGACAAAAATAAACTTCTCAAATATATTTGGAGTAATGTTCTACGAAAAACAAAATTTAAAAATACAAGTTATATCAAAACACTGTACATGAATGTGTGTAAATGTGATGTATTGGGTGAGTGAGGTTGGATTTATCCTCCTGGAGGCTCAGTCAAGGAAGGTAGTCATTAGGGAAGGACAAAAAGAGTCTTGAGGGCTGGAGAGATGTCTTACCGGTTAAGGTACCTGCCTCCTAAGCCTAAGAACTCTGGTTCCAATCTCTGGGTCCCATGTTTAGGCAGATGCAGTGACGCAAGGGCGCAATGTCGCTCTTGACCAGAAGGGGGTGCATGTATCTGGATTTCGTTTGCAGCAGCTGAGAGACTGTTGGCGCGCCCATCTCTATCTGTCTTCCTCTCCCTCTCTCTCCCTCTCTCTCCCTCTCTCTCTGTCTCTTTCTGTCTCTCTCCAAAAAAAAGAGAGTCTTGAGATGAGCCAAGTAGTTATTATTAGTTATAACTGATGGTAGTTCAGAAAGTTGTCAAAACTCAACTGGTAGTGAGATGCTCAAATCTGTATCCAAAGTTCTATTATAACCAGGGACCAGACATGGAGATTTTAGCCAATGTAAGGGGAGCAGATCTAACTTTTGGGGAGGGACATGTAAGATCTTCATGAGGATCTGATAACAACCAACCTGGCTACTATTTGCAGGCACATTCAGCCACAGGAGGGGTCCTGGAGTGTAGGTTGCCCCCTTCCATAGGACACGTTTCCAGGTGATGAGATGAAGATCTGCATGCAAGACATGTACGGCAAGTTTGTCTCCCAAACATTTGTAAGAATATGAGAGACTCACAAGTTGAAGAGGAAGAAGTAAAGTTGTAGTGCAGTGCATGGTGTGTGTGTGTGTGTGTGTGTGTGTGCGCGCGCACACGCGTGTAGAGATGTAGATCTAGGTGGGTGAGATGGTATATGCCTATAATCATAGTTCTCAGGAAGCTGAGGCAGAAGAATTATGAGTTTGAGGCCAGTCTAACCTGCTGAACAAGACCTGGTCACCAAACATCAAATACATGTGCCCATGCATGCACGTGTGCACACACACACACATACATACATACACACTCCCCACATCACACGGAAGTACCACTGCTTATCAGTGCCACCTGAAGCTTTGAACTTTGAATGGCCATTTAATGATGTCCAAATGAGGCAAAGAGGCCAAGACTTTTGCTTGTACACAAACCAGCTCTTGGACATGGGTTACCCATTATGATGCCTTGTGCAAGGCTGCGCCCTTCAGCTGAGGGCAATTTCTGTAGGGAGGAGGTGGTGCCACACTACCACATCTGCAATCCAAAGATACAAACCAGGCTGATGGTATCTTGGTGGACAGACAGATACATCAGTTTACCCACATTGTCTCAGATGGGTAAGTCCAGAGTAATTGCATATCTTCCCTTTCTGTATGTGTTGTGTGTGTGTGTGTGTGTGTGTGTGTGTGTGTTCATATGTATGAGTGAAAGTGCACATATGCCATGACACATTTTGGAGGTCAGAGAACTTGTAGATGTTGGTCCTTGCCTTCTACCTCATTTGAGGCAACCTTTTGCAGGCTAGCTGGCCTGCAAGCTTTGGGCAGACTCTACTGTGTACACCTTCCTTCTCCTCACATTTGCACAGCAAGCACTTTGTCCACTGACTTATCTCCCCAGACCCCATCTTCCCTTATTGATCTCACCTCACTGCAGTCTATCCCACTTTAACACGTGGTGATGAAAATGGAGAGCCACTCACCATCAGGAGTCAGCTTGTCCGATTGGATTGGATTGGATTGGATTGGATTAGAAGATGAGGTCAAAGATCTCTCCTGTTCACAGCTAAACCTGAGCAACAAAAAAGCCACACACACCATGCAGGAAAAAAAAAAAAAAAAAAAAAAAAACCTTCCTTTTAGTAGAAATTTAAAGATTTAGTATTCAGGAGAACCACCTAACTTATTTATGCATTTCTTTCTTTTCTTTTATTTTCTTTCTTTTTGTTTTGAGAGACACAGAGAGAGAATGGTCGTGCCAGCGGCCTCTCAGCCGCTGTGAACAAATTCCAGACATGTGCGCCCCCTTGTGGGCAAGTGTGGCATTGCATCCTTGCATCACTTTGCGTCTGGCTAAACATGGGACCTGGAGAATTGACCTGGAATTTTTAGGCTTGGCAGGCAGGCAGGCACCTTAACCACTAAGCCATCTCTCCAGCCCTATTTATGCATTTCTATTTAAATAAAAACATCCAAATCCTTATCAGCTTCTTATCGATTCTGGTGCCAACAGTATTTGAGAACATTCATTTATTTATTCTTCAAATATTTTCAAATGGATTAATATATGGTAGCCTGTGTTAGTTACTTTCCTTATTGCTGTGAGCAAATGTCTAGTCTCCCTCTCCACTAGAAAAGAAAATCCTGAAATGAGGAAGGATTTATTTTGGCTCCCATGTTGAGAAATTGCAGTCCATTATGGTGGGGAAGGCTGGCAGTCAGAAATGGCTGGCAGTGGGGGGTCAGGGTGGGATTGTGAGGCAGACCACCAGGAAACAGAGGCCTCTGGCTGAAACTGGGACAAGGCTATTATAATCCATAAGCCCCACCCCCAGTGACCTACTTCCTCCAGACAGACTCCATTTCCTGAAGATTCCACAACCTCCCAAAACTGCACCTCCATCCGGAACCAAGTGCCTAACTACATGAGCCTGTGGGAATAATTTCTACGCAAACCATAGCATAGCCCCTTAAGTAGATCCCGCAGATCCAGATGACAAAACGGTTTCTGCTTTTGAAGGGTTTCTACTTTATGAAAGACATAGATAAGCTACGGTCGTGGGATGGACACTGCTCACCAGGCTGGCTAGAGACCGGGAGGGCCCATTGTTAAGTGGAAGGTAGGGTGTGGAAGGAAGGGGGTTTTCTTTTTGTGTTTCTATCAACACTGCCTTCAACAATAGTTGAAACAGGCCTTTTCTGAGTTTGGGAGAGGTCTAGAGTTTAAAGTCACCATCTGATTAAAGCTGTCCGGCTTTAAGGAAGAAAACTGGTTACATTTTGGTCTAAAGAACAGTAACTGCCGTCAGTGGTTAAGTAGGAAATGTCCTCCCAATATTACCCAAGCGTTGGCTTCAGCGTAGTGGTAAAATATTTTGAAGTCTAACAATTGCTGAGACAGAGCATGCCTCCAGGTCTCTGTTCCGTCTGTTCCCCCCCGCAGCTTGGGCGCGGAGAACCTGTTTTTCTGTAGCCAGTGCTGTGGTTCCAGCTGAGAGGTACATTTCCCGCTCCCATCATCCTCATTTTAGAATCTGCATTTGTTCGTATCTTATTTGGGAACTACTTTATCAGGTTTCCTGTGGCACGTGTCATTTTCAGAAATGCTGTATGCTCTGTTTGTGCTTTGAATTATTTATTGCCTGTCTGACTTTGAAAGTAACTTCATAAAAGCAAAGATTTTTTAAAACTACTTTATTATTATTATTATTATTTTAAACATTATTTATTTATTTATTTATATTTATTAGCAACAGACAGAGAGGGAAAGAGGCAGAGAGAGAGAGAGAGAAAATGGGTGTGCCAGGGCCTCCAGCCACTGCAAACGAACTCCAGATGCATGGCCCCCTTGTGCATCTGGCTTACGTGGATCTTGGAGAATCAAGCCTCGAACCAGGGTCCATAGGCTTCACAAGCAAGTGCTTAACCACTAAGCCATCTGTCCAGCCCAAAAGCAAAGATTTTTTAAGTTTATTTTTTACTTTATATGTGTATGCATGATGTATGCATGAGTGCATGATATAAGCATGTATGCATGGGTGTATGATTCCTGCATGTATGTAAGGGTGCATGATGTAAGCATGTATGTATGGGTACATGATATAAGCATGTATGTATGGGTACATGATGTCTGCATGTATGCATGAGTACACACGTGCAGGTTACAGGACAACCTCATGATGTAAATCCTTTCCTTTCACCTTCCTCTCATTCTGCCCCTGCATGTGTGGCAATCTAGCTGGCCCAACAGCTTGGGGCTTCTTTTGGCTCCACTTTCCATTGACACAGGCACATTGGGAACACAGAGGTGTGTACCACTTTGTGTCTGGCATTCTATGGGTGCTGAGGAATTGAACTCAGGCCAGTAGGCTTACAAGCAAGTGCCTTTAATCACTGAGCCATCTTTCCAGCCTCAAGATACTGGTTTTGTTCAATGTTGTATCCCCGCTGTCTAGAACCGTGCCTAACCTATGGTGTATACTTCATGAATACTCGTTGAATGAAGAAAAGGGTAGAGGGCAAAAGCTTCCCTCCCCACAGTTAGTGACAAGGTGCTATGAACTGGAGAGTACAAACAACTCAATCGTTTCCCCCAGATCAGTTACACTATAGAGTCAGGAAGCTCACTGTTTTTCCATAGAACAACCTATGTGTAACTTCTCCGCTTCGAGTTGTCCTGCAGAGCATGTATGCCTTACTAGGTCTGTAGTGCAGATGTCCTGGCCAGATCCCTCCCACAGCCTTCTCTGGATCTGGCTCATTCACATCCTATGGACTCATTGTAACTCCTTTAAGACTGTCAGGTACAGGTCCTGAAAAACAAATGAAATCAATGTAGCACAGAGGGGCTTGTGACATTTGCATGTCCACTGCCTCGGAGAAACCACACACTTGTGAAGAATACATAGTTAGGACATGGGAAGACTTCTAGTTTTCCACCTTGCTGCTTGCAGCTGAGCTGGTTTATCCTGTCAGTGTTCAGAGCTCCAGGGGCAGGTTGTTCTGCAAATACTTTTCTCTTACAAGGACTGCTTTGAAATTTTGACCTTCAAGATGTCCCGGTAGCCTCCAAAACATGAAAGGCTATTGCCAAGGCCCTTGGTTTCCCTTGAGAAACAGATAGTAAGACCCTATTGCTGAAGACATCTCTTGTCTGAGAGGCAAGGTCACTGAGAAAGCAAGCTAGTGCTGAGCAGAAAACCTTCTCCCTGTAGACCAGCCAACTGAAAGCTGGAAAAAGCTGCACTGCATGCAACTGTATGGGAGACAGAAGTCATCAGCAGTGAAAACAGTGGACACTGAATATTCAAGTTTGGCCATACAGGCCCAATGACTGAATGGGTGCAATAGTGGCATGTCTGCTCTTGGGGTAACCAACTGCTCCATAGTTGGACTGAAGGTCCTCTCTATGGGAGGGAATACATGCCTGGTACTGAAAAACCTAAGCAAAAGTCTATGGCAGGGGAGGTCATGAGCCTTAGGGGCATAAGCCTGCTCTTGTCTGACTAAATGTATATATTATTCCCACCAAGCTGCCCTGAAAGCACTACACTTAATGTTCATATGCACATATTAGTGCTACTTTCACTTCTGGTTAGAGAAGCTTCTCTTTTCAGATGGCAATGACCACTGGGATGACCCAAAAGGCAACATAGTGATGAGAAGGGATGGAGAAGTGCCAAGCACTGAAAAATCTCTGTCACACCCTCCAAGGCTCAGGGTCCATTGCGGAAGAGGTGGTGGAAAGAATGTAAGAGCCAAAGGAAGGGTACAACTCCTTACAATGCAACTGTCCAGACAGAAATTGGCCTCTATATCCATGACCTTGCAGTGCCTAGCAATATCTTCACAAGACCCTCATAATAGAAGGAAAAGATGATGACATCAAATTAAAAGAGAGACTAATGGAGAGAGGGAGGGGACATGACAGAGAGTAGAGTTCAAAAGGGGAATGGGGGAGGGGAGGGAAATATTATGTTTTTTTGTATGTAAGTATAGAAGTTTTCAATAAAAAGAATGTAAGAAACAAAAAAACGATACAATATTATGGAGTCTTTCTCTGAAATTCAATGGTCTTTTTCTATCATTCAGGGTGGTTGAATGGAAGTGATGGTAGAATGGCTTTTTATCCCTCAAGTTCAAGTAATATTTGACCATGCCACAAACAGAACCCACTCAAGAATGAAATGATTCTTTTGTGTTTGAGGAGTGGGGCTGAACCAGTTTCAAAGATGTGGCTTGTTTCAGAGCTAAACCTCCATCAGATTGAGCCAATTTAAACAAACAAACAAAAAAAAAGAACTTTGTGTGATGGTAATCGTGTACGTCATCTTGCCATCATTGTAGCAAAATACTTGAAAAATCATCTTATAAAGACAAAAGATTCATTTTAGCTCATGGATTGAGAGGTTTCAGCCTGAGATCAACTGCCACCCTTGCTTTGGGCCCAGGTTGAGGGAACATACCACAGCCAGGATGCATGGTGGTGCAAAAGTGTTCACTGCATAGCTGTGAGGTAAAGAAAGGAAGAAAGGCACACACAACCAATGACCCAAGGCTCTACCAAATGCCACCTTTGTCAAAGATTCCCCTCAGCACTGCCCTGGGAACCAAGCACATGGGCACTGGAAGAGCACTCAAGATTCAAGCCATAGCAGCAATGAATTTAAAACACTGATGGTAATTTTTGAAGTTACAAAATATAATAATCCTAAGTAAGTATGTTTATTAACTTATAAAAATTTATCATCATAAAGGTATGTTTTATAATACCAATATTATGGACTCAGCCTAGGTGCTATCAATGGATGAATAGATAAGAATGTGCTGTGTATATACAATGGAGTCTTATTCATCTGTAAAGATGAATAAAATTATGTAAATTGCAGGAAAATGGATGGAATTGGAGGTTATGGTGTTAAGCAAAATAAGCCAGATTCAGGAATATCAGTGTTGCATGTTTTCTCTCCTAGGTGGAATCTAGATTTTAAAGAGAAGTTGTGAAAGTCAAAAGGAGGGGTCTGCATGCAAGGAGGGAGGACCCCTGGGAAAGGAGAAGTGACAAGAGAGGATGAACTGGGGGAAATACCAAATTACATTGTATATAGGTATGAAAAATCATAATAAACCATCATTTTACATAAATAATCTATGATAAAAATAAAAAAGAAACAAAGGAATGTTTAAATTTGATGCTAATAGCTTGAAAGCCTGAAACTAAACCAGGACCCTGTCTATAAACATGGGTTGTTGTCAAGAAAGCGATGTGTCAGGCGGAGACTAGAGCTGAAACAATTTTGAGAGTCCACATCTGAAAAGTGGGAGCTGAGTAGTCAAAAAAAGTGATGGGCAGTGGCACGGTACTGCTGTGTCGTATCAAGGGTACCATTCTGAGTGTCCCGGGTCAAGGCCAACACAGTATCTGGAAGCAGAGCAGCCACTGTGGTAAGATGCTTGCTATGGAGATGATCATGCACTTATGAACACGGGGAAATTGCTGCTTGGTCTATGCACCCCTTGATTGTTGCTCCTGGGACTCTCAGAGTCCTGCCGAGGAGAGCCACTAAAGGTCTGCAATAGGTACAAAGCACAGGCTTGTGGAATCAGACGACCCCCTCCTTCAACACAGCTCATTCAACCTTTGTACAATCACAGGGAGGTGACCTAGTGGCACTTTCAAGCTCCTTTTGTTTTCAGCCACCAATTTCTTTTGTGCCTAGAAAAGTCCTTACTGCCTGCCCGTATAGCTTCTTATCGCTCACTCTTCAGCCTCATGTCAGTGTCTCAATATGTAGCCTACGTAGCCCAGGGGTGTTTGCCACCCTAGAAGATGAAGTAAATCTGTGCCTTTAGTTTTTTAAAATATTTCATTTATTTATTTATTTATTTATTTATTTATTTATTTATTTATTCATTTATGAGAAAGAAGCAGAGAGAAAAAGTACATGCCAGGGCCTCCAGCCACTGCAAATGAACTCCAGATGCACGCGCCCCCTTGTGCATCTGGCTTACATGGGTCCTGGAGCATCTAACCGGGATCCTTTGACTTCATAGGTAAGCGCCTTAACCGCTAAGCCATCTCTCCAGC
Source organism: Orientallactaga sibirica (assembly GCA_036365145.1). Lineage (NCBI taxonomy): Eukaryota > Metazoa > Chordata > Mammalia > Rodentia > Dipodidae > Orientallactaga > Orientallactaga sibirica. Next base: position 3,362,895 of record JAEOAD010000035.1, read on the forward strand.
CCCATGTTCCTTTTATTTTTGAACAAGGTTGCCCTATGTAACCCAGGTTGGCTTCAAAGTCATGGTCCTCCTTTATTGGCCTGCCTGACGTGTACCACCATGTCTGGGACAGTTAAGTAGACTAGGTCAGTCTTCTGATTACCAAGAACAAGTTTCCTCAGGCTGGTAGTCAGTCTTAGCTGCCTGCTCAGTTACAGGCAAAATCCACTCAGTACCCTAACAATATGTTTGGTGGTCGAGCAAAAGTGAGGCAATTTTTTTCCTCAAGTGTTTTTGAAACACTTCCCTAATTTTGGGATTCTACTTGATTCATGCCTTAGCATTGCTCTTATCTGAAAACCCACATGGGAACGAGAACCGTGCACCTCATAATCATCTCGAGTGTTAAGACTTGCCAAAGTTGTTGCTTGGTTCTGACCCAGCCCCCTAACGTGTGGTCTGGTCTTTCCTGAGGGTCACACACCCAGATTGGCTTCAACTAGCCTCTTTCCTTTAAGCAGAGGCAATTGATGGGCCTCCGCTCCTGCTTTCTGATTCTGGTTTTCTTGTTCCTTTGACGTTTTCCTCCATGCTCCACTGGCTTCATGTACAAAGGCTGCAAACACCTCTGGAATCTCCTGGTTCCATGTTCTGACTGTTGTGATAATCCATTACCTTCCAATCTAATGAATTCATAAACACGTTTAGAAGTTACCTTCTCATTGCTGGGACAAAGCACCTGACCAAATGCAGCCCATATGAGGAAAGCATCTATTTTACCTTATGGTCTTCAAGGAGAAGCTTCATGATGGCAGGGAAAGCATGGCATGAGCAGAGGCTGGGCGTCACCTCTGCCACAGCAGGTGGAAAACAGCAGCAGGAGAGTGAGCCAATCTTTGGCAAGGGGGAGCTGGTTATAATACTTTAAAGTCCACCCCCAGTAACACCCCCTCCAGCAAGGCTCCACTTCCCAAATTGCCACTGGCTGGGGACCAAGCATTCGAAACATCTGAGTTTATAGTGGACATTTGATTCTAGCCACAACACATGTAAAGCAGTTACCTTCTTGTTGCTGGGACAAAACACTGGGAAGCAAACGATGAAAGGGAAGGATTTGTTTTGGTTTACAGTTTCAAGGGGAAGTTTCACCATGGCAGAGAACTCGTATTCCCAGCAGGAAGCTGGCTCGTATCATCACATAGCATCAGTTGGAAGAAGCAACAAGAATGAGTTCCTAGCATTGGCAAGCTGGGCTGGACTAAAATCCCAAGGCCTCAGGTTGGAGAGATTGCTTAGTGGTTAAGGCATTTGCCTGCAAAGCCTCAGGACCCAGGTTTGAGTCTCCAGTGGCCACATAAGACAGATGCACATGGTGGTGCATGCATCTGGAGTTCATTTGCAGTGTTTGGAAGCCCTGGCATGCTCTCTCTCTCTCTCTCTCGCTCTCGCTCTCACTGCCACTCTCACTCTTGCTCTCCCCCTCTGTTTCTTTCAAATAAATAAATAAATAATAAAGTATTTTAAAATAATCCCAAGATGGCCATGGTGGTGCACGCCTTTAATCCCAGCCCTTGGAAAGCAGAGAGATAAGGGCATCACTGTGAGTTCAAGGCCACCCTGAGACTACATAGCGAATTCCAGGTCAGCCTGGGCTAGAGTGAGAGGCTAGAGTGAGACCCTATCTCAAAAAACAAAACAAAACAAAATCCCAAGGTCTCCCCCTCAGTGACACACCTCCTCCAACCAGGCTCCACCTCCCCGAGGTTCATCCAGCTGGGGGTTAAGTAGGAGACTTAGTGAAGAATACGTGAGGCTATGGGGGAAATTTTACATTCAAAATAGCATAACATGTATCTAGGTTAGTTTTCTTCAGCAGCTAAAATGGGATTGCTATCCTCTACTCACTCTTGTATAGTTAGACCCTACATTCTCCCTTCCCCTAACATCTGACCCTTTGAGCCTTGAGGTGGGTATGGAAATTGCCTGAAATCAGCCCCCATCTGCAACTGTAGCAGACTAGCTAAGTCTTGATAGCTGCCATGAGGCCTAGAAAGTTTGATAAAATGCACGTTTTTACCTTCATGGGATGATGAGACACTGTTACCATCTTACACTTTTAATACCATTAGAATTAGGTCCCTTGTCAATAGACACCTGGGGGAAATTTAATATGTGTCATTGTGCCCAACATACAGACAAGCAGAAAGGATTAAAATATATTTGTTTCTTATTGAAAGACCTAATTTGTACTGCAAAGTATTTCACTGCAATCTGGAAGTGTCTTCTGAATGAGTGAAAAAGGGTCATATGTAAATAGTCCTCATCGTACTTGTATGTATGATAGGAGTGTGTAATATTGGTGCGGTGTGAGCAGTAGGTTGTTTATCAGTTACTCAACCTAAGGTGTATTGTTGTAACAACTTGTTTGGACTAAGACAGCATCCTTTGACCTTTTTCAGAAACATCTATTCATACACATTGTATATCACGCACACTGAGTTTTGCTTGCTGTTTGTTCTAAATACACATGATCATAATGTGTGAAATAATTCTTCAATGTGCAATAGACCTGATACAGTGCTGTTCATCAGTGCATGTAACCCTACTTCTTCTTTCTTTCTTTTTTTTTCTTAGACAGCGACAGAGAGAGAGAGAGAAAGAGAGAGAGAGAGAAAGAGAGAGAGAGAGAATGGGCGCCAGGGCTTCTAGCCACTGCAAACGAACTCCAGATACATGTGCTACCTTATGCATCTGGCTTACATGAGTCCTTGGGGAATCGAGCCTTGAACAGGGGTCCTTAGGCTTCACAGGCAAAAGTTTAACCACTAAGCCATCTCCCCAGGCCCCTCCTTCTTTCTTATAAAGGCTGTCAGCCCTTCACGTCCTGCATGAAATATTATATGAACACTTCCCAATAATGAACATACTTGGATATTCATTTTTTGAAGATAGAGAAGTATTTCATATTTTTAAGAGCCGGGCGTGGTGGCACATGCCTTTAACCCCAGCACTTGGGAGGCAAAGGTAGGAGGATTGCTGTGAATTCAAGGCCATCCTGAGACTACATAGTGAATTCCAGGTCAGCCTGGGCTACAGTGAGACACTACCTTGAAAAACCAAAAAAAAAAAAAAAAAAGAAGAAGTCTTTCATATTTTTAGACAGAGTCTCATGTAGACTAGGCTCACCTCCCATGAGATGCACAGCCAAGGCCGGCCTGGAATTCCTGACCCTCCTCCCTCCACCTCTTCAGTACTGGATCTACAGCCATTTGCTGCTATGCTTGGCTTTAGAAGCATTTCTTTAGGGTTTGGAGAGTTGCTGAACCAAAGAATATAAGAATACATCTTTTGAGATCAAAAGATTCACATTCCCTATCAGCTGCTATACAAATCTTAGACATTTTCAATTATCTTAATTATTTACCACCCTGATAGGCCAAAATTGGTACAACTAGTTTAATTTGTATTTTCAGATGATAATACATTTAGATATCATCTTATTACTCATCTATAATTTTCTACCAATTTCCTCTCCATCTTTTGCCTATTTTTTAAAAACTGGGCTATTTGGGGGCTGGGAAAATAGCTCAGTGGATAAAATGCTTATGACACAAGCATGAGTACCTGAGCTCAGAACTCCAGCATCCATGCAAGAAAAGAAAAAGCAGAAAGCAGGACCCTGGGGCATGTGTCTGTAGTTCCAGCCATGTCCATGGGCAGGAAAGGAGGGCAGTCGGGACAGTCTGCTAGAAGCTTGGGTGGCAGCTAGTCTGATGAAAATGACACGTGAGACCCTACCTCATAGGAGGTGGAAGGCAATAATGGTCACCAAAGAGTTGTCGTCTGATCTCCACATGTGCACCATGGTATGTACATGCATCCCCATACACATGTATGAACTCACACCCACAACACACACCTGAAGTAAAAATATGCTATTTCTCATCTCCTCATTAATATGTAAGGATTTAATATCTGCTCAATACTAGTAGTCCTTAAATATGCTATAATGTTTTCTCTCTGTCATGGAACTTAACCTGAGTTTTGATATTTTTGCCTGCAGTAAAGTCTCTAATTGGTCTTATCTATCCCTGTTTTCCTTTATGAATTTTTTTGTCTTCCTCCAAGTAGACTCCCTTCTGTTTTCAGGGCTTATAGGTATTTATATTTTCACATTTAGATCCTGCGTAGAGAGAAAACCTGTGACATTTGGCTTTCTGAGTGTGGCCTCTTTCATTTGACATCATGATCTCCAGCCCCATCCATTTCCCACATGAACAGATGATATAATAAATGGCATGAAGTTTCCTCTTGACGGGGAAAAGGGGGTCAGCAGGAGGGGGATGGGGAGAAAAGAGGACAGTGAGAAGGTGAACGTGAGCAAAGCACAATGGTGCCCATGTGTGAGAATGTCACCATGAAATCTGCCATTTTGGACACTAACCTACAAAAATAATTTAAAACCAGAAAAGATGCAGCAAGGTCATCTCTGTTAACCCCTCAGACTTAACAAAACTCAGTCATGTGGCTTTTTATTATTTATCGCTGTTCAAAGAGACCCGGTAAATAACACCATTTTTCTTCACCTGAATCCTGAACTAAGAGAAGTTCAAAGACTAAGATGATGGAGGTCAAAAACCCCCTTCTGTAACTAACATAGTGGTATTTTAGGGTGTTTTGGTTTTTTTTAACTTTTCATTTATTATTATTATTTTTTTTTTGGAGAGAGACACACAGAGCGAGACAGAGAGAAAGACAGAGAGGAAGACAGAGATGGGTGCGGCAGCAGTCTCTCAGCTGCTGCAAACCAAATCCAGATGCGTGCGCCCCCTTGTGGTCAAGTGCGGCATTGCGCCCTTGCGTCACTTTGCATCTGGCTAAACGTGGGACCTGGAGATTGGAACCGCTGGAGATTGGAACCAGTGTTCTTAGGCTTAGGAGGCAGGCAGCTGAACCCCTAAGCCAACTCTCCAGCCCTAGGGTGTGTTTTATATCCCTGAACAAGTGACTCTCTTATTCAGAACACCAGAAGTCTATGGAATTACCCAGTTACATGTTATCAGTGAACTGGGTCAAGTCTGTCCCTATGAAATTTATAGCAAGCTAAGCAGATGCTCTGTGGTCAGAGGGCCAATTCCATGTGTGTGTGTGTGTGTGTGTGTGTGTGTGTGTGTGTGTGTACATGTTCATATGTGTGAGTGCACATCTGTATGTGTGTGTGTGATGTATGTGTGAATGTATGTTCATATGTGTGTGAATGCACACATAGGGGGCAGAGGTTGACATGGGGGCAGAGGTTGACATCAGGTATTTTTCAGTCATTTTTCACTTTGCTTCCTTTTAAAAATCGTTTAATTTATTTGCAGAGAAATGAGAATGAGGCATGCCAGGGCCTAATGCTGTTGCAAATGCACTCCAGATGCATGCACTGCTTTGTGTATCTGGCTTTACAAGCCCAGGACATCAGGCTTTGCAAGCAAGCACCTTTAATCATTGAGCCATCTCCCAGCCCCACCTTGCCTTTTGAGACTGTCTTGGACTGAATTGAGAGCTCATTAATGAGGCTAGATAGCTATTCAGTAGGCCTAGACACCTTCCTTTTTTATGCTTCCCCAGTGCTGGGATAACAGGCACACATTGTCTTGCCTGGTTTTACATGGGAACTGGGGACCTTAACCACTGGGACATCTCCCTAACCCCCAGGGGACCTATTCTTCCTTTGACCTGCAATTGCGGCAAAAATTGACCATATTACTAATTTGACAATCCCGTCCAACCCAGTGCCACCATAGAACAAGGGCTCTACTCCACTTAGATTAAAAGGCTTCCATAGTGACCACACAGAGGTCACATATGTGTGCTCCCACTCCCAACAGCCAACACCCACATCTTGTTTGAAGGCCTCTCTCAGACAGCTGTCACCTGCTTCTCTCGCCAGCACAGATCCCAAGAGGCACTTGGAAACCTACAGGCATCCCCTGATTCCCCACTAAGATGCCTCGTACCGCATCAGCACGGATGGGAGGTGAACATACTCCAGTTCCCTCGACTCTGGTCAGGACTTGGTGTCCAAAGTTCCCCTGCACAACTGAGCCAGATTGACCCCACATGGGGTTTTCCTCCTGGCCCCAAAACTCTTTTACCCACATTCTCATCTGGACAGCCTAAGCTAATGTACAAACATATTCTGCTATTGTGTAGCACTTTTCTCTCATTTTCAATAGTTTTCTTATGTTTGATTGTTCGTTGTGGTGAAGTTTTCCATGGGTACATGATCTGAGTTCTGACACAGAGGAGTTCTCAAACTTGTTCGTGTTCCTCATGGTATAATTCGACATATGGTATGGACTAGGATTTATATATATATATAATTGCCTTCTCTTTTGATTTTTTAAAGAACTGACATTAGCTGGACGGAAACTACTGAGAAAACTCAGTGTTTGGAGAATATGCATATTTATCATGCAAATGGTATGCACAGTCATAGAAACTTAAGGTTATTTTATGAATAAAAATCTGTTATACACAGTTATAAAGATTTTAGAAGAAAATTAAGTTGATAGGAATATTATATGAAATTTTTATATAGGACTGAAAAGGCATTCTCTTAGAGACATTTTAGTGTTCAAAGTTGCATTTGAGAATTGTTAACTAGTAAATAATTAAAATGCTGTCAGAATGGATTCAAGGCCAATTAGTTTAGATGCAGATTTTAAAAATTGTAAGAAACCCATGGCTGCCAACAAGGACAATTAATATGCTTTTATTTGCATGCTGAAATAATTCAGTGTGGGTCCCAAGATGTACATTTTCTAAAGCATAGTAATTTAGCTTTCATGCTCAAACTGAAAATGTGATTCTAACAATAAATGGACTCAATAACAGAGACGGAGGTGAACAGCGGCACAGTAATGGCTTCTGGAATTGGTACATGCCTTCTTACATCTCCGACAAAGCTGACAGCTCTTTGACCCTGGTTACTGGACCTGTGATGGTGGAGGGGCTTGCTGCCTCTCTTACCTCAACGCCTAGTGTGCTTTTCTCCAAGATTTACTGTTATACTCCTGCTCTGCTTAGTCCTGCCACTCTCAATTCTGTACATCAACAATAGAGATTTCTGTAGTTATATCTTCAGCAGCTCCAAAGACCCATGCCGTAAAAGGACCCATCTCCAACATGCTGCTATGGGGATCTTGCGGAACGTTTAAATGGTGGACCTAATGGGAGATTTTTTTAAGCAAAGGGGATTGTAGGAGCCTGCTGTCTTTCTTCCCGGCCATGAGGTTAAGAGATTTTGCTCCTCCACCATGTTTGATGAGCTGTCCCACCACAAGGCCAGCTGACCTTGGATTGAAACTTCTAACACTATGATGCAAAATACATCTTTCCGGGGCTGGAGAGATGGCTTAGCGGCTAAGGCGCCTGCCTGCTAAGCCTAAGAATGCTGGTTCCAATCTCCAGCGGTTCCAATCTCCAGGTCTTACATTTAGCCAGATGCAAAGTGAGGCAAGGGTGCAATGCCACACTTGAACACAAGGGGGCCCACGCATCTGGATTTCGTTCACAGCAGCTGAGAGACTGCTGGCGCGCCCATTTCTGTCCCCTCTCCCTCTCTGTCTATCTCTCTCTGTCTCTCTCTTTAAAAATAAAATAAAAAAATAATTAAAAAATTTTTAAAAAAACGTCTTTCCGCTTTATAAGTTGACTACAGTAGCTTGAAGCCAACAACACAGGATGAATTTCATGCTTGTTGCAAAATATCCCAGTACTTAGAAAAATAGCCAGTTTTTTTTTTTTTTTTTTTTTTTTTTTTTTCTCGAGGTAGGGTCTCACTCTAGCTCAGGCTGGCCTGGAATTCAGTAGTCTCAGGGTGGCCTTGAACTCACAGCAATCCTCCTACCTCTGCCTCCTGAGTGCTGGGATTAAAGGTGTGTGCCACCACGCCTGGCTTATAGCCAGTTATTTTTATGGTGAAAATTTTACTCCCTGAAAATATATTTGGTTATTAAAAACCCTTTTCCTACTAGTAATGTTATTAATACTAGTAATTAATAATTTTTAAATATTTAATTTAATTAATTTATTTATTTGACAGAGAAAGAGGAAGAGAGACAGAGAGAGAGAAGGAGAGAATGGGTGCACCAGGGCCTCCAGCCATGGCAAATGAACTCCAGACACATGTGCCCCCTTGCGCATTTGGCTAACATGGGTCCTGGGGAATCAAACCTGGGTCCTTTGGCTTTGCAGGCAAATGCCTTAACTGCTAAGCCATCCCTCCAGCCTGTAATTGATAATTTTAATTATTATAATTAGATTACTTGTATTTAAAAATAATAACCAAATATCCAATCATATACTTAATAAAGTCTGTAACTTTTGATTATGAAATTAATCCAAAGACCAAAGGGATATTTAAATTTCTTTATTTTAACATCTAAGCAAGTTGTACGCAAATATATAGCCAAAAAAATAAAAAAGAAAACACTTAAAAGCTTTACATACTTTTTTTCAAGATTTTATTTTTATTTATTTATTTATTAGAGACAGAGAGAGGGAAAGACAGAGAGGGAGAGTGAGAATGGGCATGCCAGGGCCTCTAGCCACTGCAAACGAACTCCAGATGCATGCAGCCCCTTGTGCATATGGCTTACGTGGGACCTGGAGAATCAAACCAGAATCCTTAGGCTTTGCAGGCAAGTGCCTTAACCAGTAAGCCATCTCTCCAGCCCTTTACATACATTTTGAAACTGGAAAATTAGAGATTTTTAATTGAAAATGTATTGATTACATAGACACCAAAATGTTCTAAACTGAAATATTCAAGCCTAAAGAAATACATTGATTTTTATGAAATTGAGGTTAATATTTTAATATTTAAAATGTGTATGTATTTATTTGTAAAAGAGAGAGAGAAAAGGAGAGAAAGAAAAAGACTATGGGAGTGACAGGGCCTCTTGCTTCTGAAAATGAACTCTAGACACATGTACCACATTGTGCATCTGGCTTACATGGGAACTGGTGAATCAAACCAGGACAGGCGGGTTCTACCGGCAAGTACCTACTGAGCCCTCTCCCCAGGCCCTTAAGTCTTAATTTATACTATAGCCTGTGCACTACCTTTTGTTGTTTACTCAATTTCCCTGCAGCACATCTAGAATACTAGTATTCCATGAAAACACCAACTTCCTGAAGTGGGACTATTTCATTGGTCACTCAAGACATTCAAATTTTGGTTTCTTTACCCAGTGGAGGCTGTGTGGTGGCCGTCTCTCTCAAGGTCACATGAAAGCAGTCTGGTCAGCTAGCTGTCCACATGGTTTTCCAGCTTGAAGAAAGCATCTTTCTCAGAGCCACATACATTTGGTTTGGTCTCAGAACTGAAAAGTTCAAAATGAGGAAGATCAAGAGACTTTTATTTTTCTCTCTTTGTGGTAGGTGACTATCAAGGTCACTATTTGCAACTGAGGTTATGACATAAAAGGAATCTATTTCCCTTCAACCATCTCAATCTAACTTCTTTCTTTGCCCCAAGGACACCCTTGCCATTACCAAAGCACATGTGGAAAGCGTCAATCAGCCTCCTCCCGTACATCCTGTCCCATGTCCCATTTGTAACAATGATGAAGTCTCACAGGATTCAGCTTTTGGTCTGTACTCCATTTTGACAAATCACTCAAAAGGCTTCCAGAGATAATAATCTCCCCTGAGAAAACAAATTCCTCACCTCATTGCTTTCTTCTAAAACTGAAAGTGCATCGCAACGGTTTGGCTGATGTCTTTTCCTAACTCCATCTTTAAGACTTAGCAAATATATTATTAACAGAAACACATTTGGCATTTGTTTTCATGTTGACACCGTGCCTGCGCTCAATTCTCCCCCCCCCTTGTTTTCCTTCCCTTCTTACGTTCCTTCTTTCCCTTCCTTCCTTCCTTTCTCCCGTTCCCACCCTTTTGGTGACAGAGAGCTCTACGTTGCCCAGGCTGGCCTTGAACTCCTGGTTTCAAACAGTCCTTTGATTCCAACTCCTAAATAGTTGAAGGGCAGTCTCACGCCCTTTTGCTCCATTGCAGTGTGCTAACTCGCTTCTGCTCCAGGATGGGATGTGAGGCACGCACAGGTTAGGTGTAGACAGGGCAATCAAACCTACCAAGGTAGTTCAGTATTTCATTGTCTCAACAGATGACCATGTCTCTAGTAACCTGTTGGACACTATGATAGTTTGCTTAAATGTTTTGTTTTATTTTCAGATAAGGTATCACTCACTATGTCATGTCACTGGCTGGTCTCAAACTATATATTCTCCTGTCTTAGTCTTCAAAGTGTTGGAATTAGAGGCACATACCACCATGTCTAACACTCACTCAGAATTTTTTTAATTTATTTTTTATTTTTATTTATTTTTATTTTTGGAGATAGACAGAGAGAGGTAGAGAGGGAGAGGGAGACAGATGGGCGCGCCAGCAGTCTCTCAGCTGCTGTGAAAGAAATCCAGATGGGTGTGCCCCTTGTGGGCAAGTGTGGCATTGCACCCTTGCGTCACTTTGCATCTGGCTAAACGTGGGACCTGGAGATTGGAACTGGGTTCTTAGGCTTAGCAGGCAGGCACCTTAACTGCTAAGCCATCTCTCCAGGCCCCCTTTTTTTTTGCTGAGGACTGGGGACATAGTTCAGAGGAGCTTACTGATCATGTGTGAGGCTCTGGGTTCAACCCCTAGAACTGGAAAACATAAGGAAATCAGATGTGGTGTTGTTGGGAAAGACAAAGACACTATCAATTACTCCATTATCTTTCAACATGACAAGAAGTTGTCTCTACAGTGCTCGCTAGCAAAGAAAAAAATCTCTCAAATGTCATCAGAGAAAAATTAGCTCTATCAAACTGTGACCCCATCACAGCAAGAAGTAGAAATGAGCACACAGCTTCTCATCCCCAAATAATAATATCTCTCATCATGGCTTATTTACGTGTCTACTTTAGGGCCGGGCATGAATCAGCTCACAGAAACTCACTCAGCTCTCACAGAATGAATCCACCATGAGGTGGATTCTGTTTTCATCCCCACTTACTGCAGATGCTGAGATACACACAGTTAAGTAATTTATCTAAAACGATGCAGCTGGCCAGTGGCACAGTCAGGATTTGACCACTTGGTATGACTGCTGTTGACACTCGTTGCAAGATCACCAGTGATGGATAATAAAGACAGTCACCCATTGCTTTGTGTGTTTGTTCCAGTAACGTTATGTGGTCCAAGCAGCAGGATCCATGCTTCAACTCGCCCCACAGGTCATCATCAGTTCATTTTCCAAGTGTTGCATCCTTGGTCTTCCCTTACTGAGAGATGGAGACTACTAGGAGGGTTTAGGAATCTACTGTCAGAACTATCCTTCCTAGTTGGAAAGCCAAAGCTTTAAGAGGGAAGGCCTGGAGACTTCCAAAGTAAGATCACAAATTAGAAGATACCTCCTGTGACAGTGTGAAAAAGAGTCAGGGTAACAAATGGGCATATATATATATAGTGTTTATTTAGTTATTAGAGAGAGAGAGAGACAGATAGACAGAGATAGAGAGAGAGACAGAGAATGGGCACACCAGGGCCTCCAGCCACTGCAAACAAACTCCAGACATATGTGCCACCTTGTGCATCTGGCTTATGTGGGTTCTGGAGGATTGAACCTGAGTTCTTTGGCTTTGCAGGCAAGTGCCTTAACCACTAAGCCATGTCTCCAACCCGATGTTTTGTTCCACTGTAAAGAAGAAAAATAAATCATGTCATTTGTAGGGAAATGGAAGGAATTAGAGATCATTTTGTTAAGTGAAATAGGTCCGATTCAGGAAGATCAATGTTGCATGATTTTTCCCCTCATATGTGGCATCTAGGTTTCACATATATCCACATATATAGTATTTTCATGTTATATATGATATGAAAGTAGAAGTGCAACTATCATGAAGCCCATGCTTTTGTACAATGGGAATAAATGCTAGTTAAGATGAACTAACACCTGTCGCTGGAGCTTGGAGGGTAAGAAGAGAACTTGCAGCACTCACTACACTTCGTCTATGTCTCCTGACTTAAAAACAGTATTTCATTGTTACTCAGGGCTGCATTTTGCATGATAGGA